>SJYV01006832.1:19034-31770 GCA_006410875.1 Neotragus pygmaeus
GGGCGGCCGGGCGCGTGGGGGCGGGCGGGGGAGGCAGCGCTGCAAGGACTGGTTGGCCGCGACCTTCCCGGGACCCCGAGGGCCTGCTGGGTCGGGGTGACGGACCCCCGGCAGGGCGGGTTTGGATTCAGGGGCTTTCGGAGGAGGCCGCATAAGGGCTCTGCAGTGGGTGGGGGCTGCTGCTAAGTCGCTCCAGTCGTGTCCGACTCTGTGCGACCCCATAGACAGCAGCCCACCAGGCTCCCCGTCCCTGGGATTCTCTAGGCAAGAACACTGGAGTGGGCTGCCAGGCTGTACACCCGCAAAGCGGGAGGCGCTGGGGCCTTGAAGGCCTGGCCTCTGCAGGGACCCTTGGGGCACGAGTAGGGGCGAAAGTCGAGGGTCCATCTCATCCCCCACCCCATGCCAAGCGCTGCCCACAAAGAGCTTACAGTCTAAAGGGGCGACACAGATGATCAAGGAGAAAAGCGAGTAATTCCAGGCCAAAAGGAGGGCTGTGAAGAAAATGGGGGTGCAGGACAGGGCCTGGGAGGTGAGGACCTGCCTCGGCCCCTCGGAAAAGGGGCTGTTGAGTTGTGACTGAGGCAGAGGAGGCACGGGGCTGAGGGGTGTTGGGCTGAGGGGAGTGGGAAAGAGCAGGGGAAGGTTAGCCTGTCTGGAGGAGGGAAGGGACAGGAGATCAGAGGGCAAGCCCCCCTTTCAAGGTCAGGGCTCCCCAGGCCTGCGAGTCCCGGAACTGCCCAGGATCGGGCTGCCTGGCTGAGGCCCTTCTCAAGACACTGTGACCACAGAAACGCTGACACAGTCCTGAAACTGGTTGGGGAGGGGCGTGCGGAGAGAGCCAGGCTGAGCACCCGCCTGTCTCAGAGAGGAGGGCGGTCGGGAGATGGAGGGTCAGAGCCTGGCCTGGAGTGCAGCGGCCTCGTGGAGTCACCTTGAGCCCATGGTGGGAGGCGGAATCTGCGGATCCCTGAGTCACAGGGCTGCGTAGGGGGCCTGCTGGAAGGAAGGGGGTCGACAGGTGAAGAGGGGCCTGGCCAACCTCTCTATGCTGAACACAGGCCCCCAGACCGGTCACGGCAGACCTGGTGGGGGCGAGTGGAAAGTGGGGCAGACACCCTGGACTGACCGCAGGTGGGGCGATGGGTGGACTGCCCCAGGGGAGCAGGGCATTGAAGAGGGGGTGGGGGCGCGGGAGGAGCAGGTGGCCCCAGGCTGGGGGGACCCCAGAGCCCGCGGAGGTGCCTGGGTTGTCAGGCACCTCCAGGTGGTGTGAGACACAGGTTCCACACCTGTGAGCTCAGCGTCAGGACACACCCACCCTGGGACCAGCCAGTTCTCTAGGAGGCGGGAGGGCAGCCCCACATGAGAGCCTTTCTGGAATGGAAGCTGATCATGGCTTCCCAGAAGTCAGCTGGGGCCCAGATGGTCCAGGCGGGCGCCCTGCCCTTCCCGTGCTCTGGGAGCTGCCAAAGAACGAGGGTCCCACTGGGAAGGCCTGGAAGCTTGGAAGGCTGGGGGTTGAGCGTCCAGAGGAAAGGGGCCCATCGTAGGGCTCAGATGCCGTTAGGCCCTGGTGGGCAGTCCACCACAGGCTCCTCCAGGGTCCCGACCTCCCAGGCGAAGGTCGGAGCCGGCCTGGGGCGGGGCCGCTTGGAGTCTGCGATCTGCTGCCCTGTGCAGACGTCCCAAGCTCCAGGGCCTCCTCTGCAGCTCAGGTTCCCCACTTGGGAAGGGTGCTCCCCTAAGGGTCAGGATGGGGGAGGGGCGCAGATTGAGGCCAGCAGACCTTGACGATGCCGCCTGGCCTGAGAGCCGGTGCTGAGAGCAGTGCACACGCAGCCCCATCCCGACCTCCGGCCAGCCAGCAGTTGACTCCCTTGGAGGCACCCCCTCCTCAGCCCTCCAGGTGCTGAGGAACCCAGACAGCTGGGGTTCCTGCTCGCACCTCCTCCGAAGGCGTCTGGACCCACGTGAGGGGTTGCCATGACAACAGCTAGGCCCTTGGAGGCGCTGGCTGAGCAGAGCAGGGGAAGGAAGTCAGGAAATTGTGTCTCTAAGCCAGTGGGTTGATGTGGGGTGTTTCAGGGGGCGGGCTTACTCTAGAGGCTGCCTTCAGGGATGTGTGAACTGGGGAGGGAACCGCCTTCTCCAGCCAAGCTTTTCCTTTTTGTTCATCACACTGGGCGGGTGGAGAGTTCTGGGGAGTCCTCCCAGCTCTGACGCCGGGGCAGACGGGCTGTGTGTGCGAGCTTGTCCTGCGCGCCACACACAGGGCTGCGGTGCCCGAGCCTCCCGGGGGGAGAGTGAGGGCCGATGCTTGCAGAGCCGCGGGGAGCCCCGGGTCGTCGGGGGCAGCTGGCAGGACCCTTCCTCCAGGCCCACGCCTCCCGGGCCCTGCCCCTGCCCTTTGGACCTCCCTGCTCTGCTGCTGAGGCAAGCGGATGGGCCGAGGAGGGCTCCTGGCCGCTGCTCCGCCCTGAGGACAAGCACGCATGGAGGGAAGTGCCCAGAGCTCCTGGCAGAGTGGTGATCAGAGTCTCCACCCCAGGCCCGGCTCCCCGGGGGAGCGTCTAAGGCGGTAGGATCGGGTCGCCCGAGGCACGGGCTGCTTTCTTGCTGCTGGCCCGTGTCCCCTCCCCGGCTGACGTGCACTGCGGCACAGCTGCTCTGTCCCCCCCAACCCCCCGCCACCAGCACCAGGGGCTCTCTCTTCTGCAGACCTCCAGCCTCACCCCGTCTCCCTCCACGCACATGCCTGCGGCTCACAGCTCTCCTGGGGGCTGGGGGTGCGCTGTGTGAGGGGGCTGCAGGGAGAGCCAGTCCTGCGTTGACCAGGCTCATCCCTGCTGCTCTGCAACCCTCCCCTCACGGCGGGAGGAAGGAGCCCCTGCCTCCCTCCCTGGGACTCAGAAAACACAGTGAGGTTGTGTGGTAGAGCCACCCACCTGAAGTCGAAACTACTCCCTCGTAGCACCGTAGGCAGGTGGGTGTTCTGTTTACACACTCCCGGGGACAGAGAGCTCGCTACTTCATTTTCCTGGAAAGCACTCGTTGTTGGAAGGGGCGCTGAGCCGTTTTTCTGTCTCTGGAGAGCCTCCACTGGCGTGGGGGCACAGACGGGCCCCCGGGTCCTCACAGGTCTGTCCAGCCCCCTCTCAGATGCCTGTGCGCGTCTCCTCCCGTCTCTCTCCCTTCCCTGTCTTGTCTTTTGGAGTGAGAGTTGCAGAGGAGGGGCTGAGCTGTCCCTTCCAATTCCTGGGCCCCAGGGAGCCCAGCCCCTTTCTGGACCCCCACCTCCTGGTAACATCTGCACCCAGCACCTGGCCGACCTGGGGTCCATCCCACAGCGTCCCCCTCGGCCTGGAGGCCTGTGCTGGCTGGTCAGGGGCAGATGGATGCCATGGGCTTCCCACGCGTGCTGGCTGACTTCCTCCCCCCGCGTCTGCGTTACTGGGTGGTTCGATGTCCCCGGGCCCTGCCCTCTCCCACATGGGAAGGCAGGGGACCAGGCACGGTTCCCTGGCCCCAGAGGGCAGGACTTGCTCCGTCATCGAAGCCCCAGGAAGGCTGGGTCAGCCCTCTGCGGACTCCCACACCTTCCCTCACTGTGGCTCCTGGGGACCTGGCCCTCAGGCAGAGGGAGCCAGAGCCCCCGGCCCAGCGCCACCTCCGGAGCAGCAGGCACAGGGCCAGGCCGGGATGACGCCCCGGGGACGGTGTCTGTGCCCAAGCTGTGTCCGGGGCGGCCACAGCCTACATGCCTGGAGGCCCAGTGGGCCCGGCCCTGTCTCTGATGGGCACCTGTGCCTCTGACAGGAGAAGGGGGAGGTTGGGTGTGGAAGGGGGTGCAGGGAGAGCTGCTGAGGCAGGAGAGCCCGGGCTCCGTTGCGGGCAGGCACTGGGCGAGGGCTCTGGCTCCAGCAGCTTCCAGGCTCTCGCTGCCAGCACTGCCTGTTTGCCACACAGCTCTTTCCAGCACCGCCGGCGGGAGCTCTACTGGGCGCGGCTCGAGCCCGCCTCAGATCTATTTTCAACACCCTGATGATAGGTTCAGGGCTGCGTGGGCAGCACCNGGGGGACGTTGGCTTCATGGAGGATCTGGGGGGGACGTTGGCTTCATGGAGGATCCGGGGGAGATGTTAGCTTCATGGAGCATCCGGGGGTGACGTCAGCTTCATGGAGGATCCAGGAGAGCGTTAGCTTCATGGAGGATCTGGGGGAGCGTTAGCTTCATGGAGCATCCCGGGGGGATGTCGGCTTCATGGAGGATCCAGGGGAAATGTTAGCTTCATGGAGCATCTGGAGGGGGGACGTTAGCTTCATGGAGAATCTGGGGGTGACGTCGGCTTCATGGAGGATCTGAGGATGTCAGCTTCATGGAGGATCCAGGGGAGCGTTAGCTTCATGGAGGATCTGGGGGATGTTAGCTTCATGGAGGATCCGGGGGATGTCGGCTTCATAGAGCATCCCGGGGGGATGTCGGCTTCATGGAGGATCCGGGGGGGATGTCGGCTTCATGGAGCATCCCGGGGAGGTGTCAGCTTCATGGAGAGCCCAGGGCTGCAGTCACGCCTGTCAGTCCCTGAGTGGCGCATAGCAGGCTCCGTGCTGAGCACTGTGCTGTCACGGAACTGTCAGCCTGGTGAGCTCGGTGCTGCTTTTATCCTCATCTCACCAATGAGGAAGCTGAGAGGATCAGGAACTTCCCCAGAGCCGCCCAACCAGGAGAGGAGCAGGCAGAGGGGCTCGAGCAGCCTCCATGCCCATGACGCTCCCGGGCCTCCGTTGGGCCCTCCAAGCGGCCCCCGCGCCCTGACTCTGAGCGGCGTGGTCTACTCCGAGGTCTCCTGCGGGAGCCAGGTGGTGCAGGCCGCTGAGCACGGTCCCTGGGGCCCCCGGTCCCGCTGCCAGGCNGGCCTCCGTTGGGCCCTCCAAGCGGCCCCCGCGCCCTGACTCTGAGCGGCGTGGTCTACTCCGAGGTCTCCTGCGGGAGCCAGGTGGTGCAGGCCGCTGAGCACGGTCCCTGGGGCCCCCGGTCCCGCTGCCAGGCTGAGGACAGCGTGCGTGGCCTGTATCCATGCCGCCTCCCCGTGCGCCAGTCCTTGCCGAGCTGCAGAGGCCGTCCTCGGCTGGAGCCTCGTGTCTGGGGCACAGGCTGCCTGGGGTAACAGAAGAGCATGAGCTTGGGCTCCTGCAGAGGGGCCAGGCGGGGTCCTTACCTGCTGGCCGCGCCTCGCCCTGCCTGAACCCGTCCTGGGTGTGCAGGTGGGGTGAGGGCCGGGATTAAAGAACGGTGTGAGCTCAGGGCCTCTGGCCTCCCCGGCGCCCACAGGGTCAGGCCTGTTGCTGCCTCCCCGCAGGCCCCCACTCTGGTCCCTCGTCCTGGTCCCTGATGGCGGCTCCCGGGGATGGTCGGCGATCCAGCAGCATCACTCGTGGGGTGGCGTCAGTTCAGCCCAGGAAGTCTAGTTCAGGCTTTGGCTTCTAGAGCCAGCCTTCGGGAGGTGCTCAGCACTCAGGTCTTTCGGGGCTGGGGGCTGCTGGTGGGGTTTCCACAGGGAGGGGCGTCTCCTGGTCGGTGGTCTGCCGCACACACCTGGCTCCTCACCTCCTGAGGGCGGACCTGCCCTTGTGCCCTGGTCCACCTGGCAGGACGCAGTGCCCAGGCTCGGGGCTCCTCTGTCCCAGGCTCAGCCCATCTCTCCGGGGGTGGGGGCCTGAGCCTCATGGGACAGAAGGGATGCACAGTCTCCAGAAGTCAGCTTCGCCAAGTTTTTAAGGTCATTTATCAGCCAAGCGGCTGTTAGACTTTGATAAAAAGAAAACAGCAGAAGCAGCCCGCAAAGGCAGTGCAGGTCAGCGGGGTGGGGGCAGAACGGGCGCCTTGTGTTCAGGTCCGTCCCCTTTGCCCAGACTTTGGCTCTGGCCTGGGGCTTGTCTAGATCGGGGAGGAGCTGGCAGCACCCTCATCTCTGGGAGGGTGGGGACTCAGGCCTGACCCTGAGCTTTGTTCTGCTCTGGTGCCTCCACCCCCCAGGTCCTCTGGGACAGTCCTGCCCGGCTCCCAGGCCCTCTTTCGGCCAACGACCCCTCTGGTGGTCCCCGAAACTGGAGTCCGCCCCACTGGCTGGTTATCACTCAGCTGGGAGCACGTCTGGGCAGGAATGAGGCCGAGAGGTACTGGCTCGTCCCTCGTCTCAGAGGACGGGTGACGGGGTGATGCTGACCCAGCACAGGCTGCACGCACCAGCCTGGGGCCCCAGTGTTGGGGCCAGCAGCGGGGGGGCCACTTGCCTGGTGTCGGGTGTGATGTCCAGTGGGGGACAGGAAGGGGTTTGCCTGATGATACAGCCTGCCTCTGAGCCAGAGCAGCCCCGGCTGGGCAGGGCCTGGATTCTGGCCACTTTCTCACACTCACACAGAGATTGGGCTTCCTGCTGAAATCGAGTCTCAGAATCAGAGTTCCCAGCTTCTCAGTGCAAGCTGTCTGCAGCAGCTCTGTGCACCCCCCACTCTTGGCAGGTCTCAGGAGGAAGCACAGAGAGCGCTGTGGTCAGACCCACAGGCTGCGGGGCAGACACCCCAAGGTCCGGTCCTGCCTCTGGGTTGATCGGCCTTGAGGCCAATCAGCCCTCCTGAGCTTTGGCTCCCTCACCTGTTCGGCAGGTTAGACCGCCTTGCGGGCTGCTGCCAGGATTAAAGATCTTTATTCACCTGAGGCTGCCTCGCTCGTACACATCTACGCCCCGTCCCCGCAGCTGGGTGGGTCTTGGGGAAGGAGGCCCTGTCCTCGGGGAGCCCCAGGCAGACCTGGCCAGGCCCTTTGTCCTCAGACCCCTGTGTTCTGGGCCCTTCCTCCTGGGCCTTCGAGAGCCTGCAGCCTCCCCCCACCAGAGCGCCCCTCTGTCCTTGGTGTGCCCTTGGAGCCTGCCTCCGCTGCCCCATCTCACCTGGCCGGGCCCCCAGGTGGCCCGGTCCTGTCTATGAGCTCTGGGGCTTCTCCCTGGGGCGCTCCCTCTCCAGACACCGCCGAGCTGCAGACAGGCAGGTTCCTGCTGCTTTTCCTTCACCGCAGCACCCTCCCAGCGGCATGCTCCCAGCCTCCTGCTTTGCTGAGCTCAGGGCGACCCTGGGTCGGCCTCCTGGGTGCCGCCCTGGGCTCCCTGCGCCTCCAGCACGCTCCCTCCTGCAGCTGGTGGGGGTCCCGCTGGACCGAGGCCTGTGCTGGGGGCTCTCGCGGTCGCCGGTCCGCACCCATCACAGCACCGCTCTCAGAGGCCCCCTGTCCTCCAACCCCCGCTCCGCGAAGGAAAGAGCAGGGGCCGCCTCCCAGGCTGACAGGTGAGGGACGGAGGAGCCGTGTTCTCGGAGGGACCGTCATTAAGAGGCCAGAATCGGCCCCGCCTCCTGCTCCAGCGCCGGAAGCCCTGCCCCCAGCAGGTGTGGACTTTCCGCATCTCCTCTTGTGGCAGGTGACCCGCGCCGGGCTGGCTGTTCCCAGGAGCCCTTCCATCCACTGAGTGCAGCTTTCCTGGAGGCCTGGGGAGGGTGGTGTTACGAGCCGGTATCAGGTCACTGCAGCTGGTGTCTACGTCGCCGCCCGGAGCTCCCCTTGGAGGCCACCTATCGAAGGAGAGCCCCGTTTGGGTGGGGTCCGAGGCTGGAGCGGAGGAAGGGGCTCGGATCCCACAGTCTTCTTGCTCCCACGCCCTCCGCGCCTGTCGGTGCTGCCCCCAGCTCCGCTGCCTGCCTCCTCCATCCCTGCCTCCGCCTGCCCAACAGAGCTGGAAGGGGACCTGTCCCCACAGTCACTCTCATCTTGCTTCCCTCCTTACCAAAAAAAAAAAAAAAATCCCACGTTCTCTCGAGCAGCTCTGGGCGTAGAAACATGAGTCTGGAAGAGAAGACAGATGGGGAGGGGTGCGGCGAGGGCGGCCCAGAGCAGTCCTCAGGCTCCAGGGTTGATTGAGGGCTGCCTCCGTGGTGCCNAAAAAAAAAAAAAAAATCCCACGTTCTCTCGAGCAGCTCTGGGCGTAGAAACATGAGTCTGGAAGAGAAGACAGATGGGGAGGGGTGCGGCGAGGGCGGCCCAGAGCAGTCCTCAGGCTCCAGGGTTGATTGAGGGCTGCCTCCGTGGTGCCTGAGCCCAGGAGGGGCGGGGGAGCAGGACCGATGTCCCGCCCAGGCCCGGCCGGCCCCAGCAGTGCACGGAGCAGACCCTCCTTTCTCTTCATGGATGTGAGACCGAGGGGGAGGCCACTTGTCATAGAAGGGTGCCGGCGCGCCACACTGGTCAGTGCTGGGCGGGAGGAGGACGGGGCCTCGGCTGGGCCTGGGGGAAGGGCCCTGGGCCAGGCCTGCAGGAATTGGCCCGGCTGGGGCGGTGTGCGCAGTCTGAGGTAGAGCGCGTTTGGGTGCGCGTGGAAGAGAAGCTCATGGGGAAGGGAGGGTGTGGCACGAGGCTGGGCCTGGCAGGGCCTGGTTAGGGTTGGGATTCCGAATCTCATCCCCATGTCCAGTGGGAAGCCAGGGCAAGTGGGGGGACTGACGCCAGGTTTGTGTTCAGAAGGGGCTCCAGCTGCTGTGGGCGTCAGCCAGAGAAGGCAGATGCCCCAGCGGTAAGGTTCCAGCCAGAGCCTCCGGGCAACCCTGCAGCAGCCTGGGGCCGGGGGAGGGGGTGGGGGCAGCGAGTAGGACCCCCGAGCCCCACAGATGGATATCGAGGAAGCCGGGGTGTCGTTTTGCCTGGACACTGAGTATCTTAAATGCAAAACAGGTGCGCCTGAGAATTACATCTTGTTGTTTATAATGATGGCTTTTTTAAGATGGTGAGCTTGTCTCAACTGAACTTGATGTCTGTGATTCATACAAACCAGCCTCCAGAGGGGGTGAGAGGGTGTCCTGAGCTGGGGANGGCGTAGAAACATGAGTCTGGAAGAGAAGACAGATGGGGAGGGGTGCGGCGAGGGCGGCCCAGAGCAGTCCTCAGGCTCCAGGGTTGATTGAGGGCTGCCTCCGTGGTGCCTGAGCCCAGGAGGGGCGGGGGAGCAGGACCGATGTCCCGCCCAGGCCCGGCCGGCCCCAGCAGTGCACGGAGCAGACCCTCCTTTCTCTTCATGGATGTGAGACCGAGGGGGAGGCCACTTGTCATAGAAGGGTGCCGGCGCGCCACACTGGTCAGTGCTGGGCGGGAGGAGGACGGGGCCTCGGCTGGGCCTGGGGGAAGGGCCCTGGGCCAGGCCTGCAGGAATTGGCCCGGCTGGGGCGGTGTGCGCAGTCTGAGGTAGAGCGCGTTTGGGTGCGCGTGGAAGAGAAGCTCATGGGGAAGGGAGGGTGTGGCACGAGGCTGGGCCTGGCAGGGCCTGGTTAGGGTTGGGATTCCGAATCTCATCCCCATGTCCAGTGGGAAGCCAGGGCAAGTGGGGGGACTGACGCCAGGTTTGTGTTCAGAAGGGGCTCCAGCTGCTGTGGGCGTCAGCCAGAGAAGGCAGATGCCCCAGCGGTAAGGTTCCAGCCAGAGCCTCCGGGCAACCCTGCAGCAGCCTGGGGCCGGGGGAGGGGGTGGGGGCAGCGAGTAGGACCCCCGAGCCCCACAGATGGATATCGAGGAAGCCGGGGTGTCGTTTTGCCTGGACACTGAGTATCTTAAATGCAAAACAGGTGCGCCTGAGAATTACATCTTGTTGTTTATAATGATGGCTTTTTTAAGATGGTGAGCTTGTCTCAACTGAACTTGATGTCTGTGATTCATACAAACCAGCCTCCAGAGGGGGGGAGAGGGTGTCCTGAGCTGGGGACGTGTGGCCCCGGTGGAGGAGGTGTGGGCGTGGTGGCCCGGTGTGGATGGTGCTGGCCCTGCTTCTGGTGGAGGCTCAGGGGTGGGAACACCCAGCCTGCCCACGCACACGAGCCAGGCGCTCGTGTGCTGGTTGTCTCTGCCCCAAGAGGGGCCGGGTTACGTGGCTGCAGGTGACCCGCAGAGCCTCCCTGTTCCCCGCTCCCTCAGGCAGTGCGTGTCCCTGAGCGCAGGGCCCAGCCGTGCGGTGGGGGTGCTCCCTGGCCTCGGGGACTGGGCCGTCTCTCTGATGTAACCAAGCGCTTGGTCTTTGTGTCCACCTCACTCTGCCCATCTCACCCCCTGTCCATACCCTCCTCCAAGGCCCTGAATGGGGGCACGCCACATGTGCCCTGGGGAACTGTCTTCAAAGCTGACACCCCCCGCCGCCCCATCCGCGTCTGTCCCTGAACAGACCTGGGCAGCTTTGGCTGGATCCTGGGCCCAGCTGTTACTCTGAGCCTGATCAAGGCCTGCGACCTCCTGGGTCCTGAGTTCTCTCATCTCGTAAACGGAGGGTCATGTTTTCCCTTTTTAGCTCAGACCGCTGTTGGGGGATGCAGACAAGACCTCACCGAGGAAGGAGGGGCTGTGGGCTCAGGCCCGTGGAGGCAGCAGACCTGCCCCCTCAGGGCCCTTCCCTGCCAGTTCCCCGCTGGACCCCGGCCGTCAGCTCTGGCGATGACCTCGAACGGTCTTGAGGGAGTAATTCTCAAAGGAGTGTTTCTCTGCTCCACCGGGAACAGGCCGGCTCCCGGTGTGAAGCAGGAGGTGCAGGCTGTCCTTGAGGTCCGGGTTCTCCCCTTCCTGCCCCCACTCACCCCACTTTCTCCCAGACAGAACCAAGGGCCCGTTCACACAGAGGTTGTCGCTAACTGACAGCGCCCCAGAGCAGTGGATTTTCAAGTTATTTCTTCCTATCTTGACCCCATTGGGAACACGTCTTCTAGCAAATGCAGTGTGTGATTTGCTACATTATGTGTGTTTGCTAGTCAAGAGGTTTTTGAAACAAGTCAAGAGGTTTTTGAAACAACATTGGGTCCAGTGCACTTAATCTTCTGTTATGTCAAATGCACGTGTGTGTTTTTCTTTCATTTGGGGTTGCACTAACTGATTTCACGACCCACAGGTAAGTGGTAACTGCAGCTTGAAAGCCCTGCCCTTAAACTGCGCAGAAGGCTCTGAGAAGGGGTGTCAGGGCGGGACTTAACCCTGACTTGGGGAGCAGCGTCTCCCTGCACCCTGCGCTGCTCCAGGCGCTGTGTTAAACAGACCAGCTCATCCTGACACCCACTCGCTGAGGCAGGTGTTGTGAGTGTCATCGCCCTGCCCTGGGTTCAGGCCACACATGCTCAACACTTGGACCACGCTGGCTGCCAAGATGCCTTGGAAACGAGGTGCTTCCAGCCGGGGGGCCTGGTGCCCACACTCTGGCTGTCAGAGCCAGGCCGGGGGCTTCGGAGGGCAGGCCAGAGGACCTAGAGCAGACAGGGCGGCACCCACTGCTGGACTGCCCCCCAGCTATGCATGGAGCACTGGGGTCTGCGTTAGGCCCGGAGCAGAGCTTTGCCCGCTGGACGACAGGCAAGCAGGACCTCCCTGCGTGGAAAGAAAAGCCGACTCCAGCCTTTAAAAATAATACTGCTGTTAATTTTAAACATAATGCTCTTGCATGCTTAAAAAAAAGAGCTTAACCACACACTTTCACTGTTTTTTAATGAGTTTATTGTTGTAGGCTCTGTGAGGATGCAGCAGATGTCTTGGGAATTTATTTCAGGGCACAGTACGTGTGTCCCGGTGTTCCGTGGGCTGCCTTTAAGATCTGAGCCCCGCGCTCCCGGGGTGTGGGCAGCAGGCCTGCAGATGGGCCTCTGCAGATAAGCAGGAAGTGGGTGTTGTGGGAAGCACACACTTGTCAGATGGATCCCTGGGGAGGAGCTGGGGCAGAGGGGAGGGGGACGGGGGCTGAGAGGCAGGACCTCAGGCCCCTGCCCAGAAAGCCTGAGGCCCCCACGGCCCCTCCTTCCTTTTCCAGCTGGAGCATCAAGCTTGCTGCCTGCTCCTACGCTCATCCCTGCCTCCTCCGTGTTCAAAGCCAGGAAACAGGCCTCTGGCCTCGCAGGCGGAAGGTCCCAGAGGAGAAACCTGTTAACAGGGCACAGCTGTGCCCCGTGCAGGGCGCCCAGGGAGGCTGCAACCCGAGGAGTCTGCCTCTGAAGCCAGGCGGGGCTCGGGGAGGATCCCTGAAGGGGAGGGGCAGGGCCTGGGAGGAGTGAGGCCGGGAGACTTGGGGGAGGAGCCCGCAGGGCGCCGCCCAGACCTCCATTCTCGTCCGCCCTGCCCTTCGCTGGGTTTCCTGTGAGCCTTGTTTGACGATAAGCGCGAGGGCCCTTCTCAGCTGTGGACGCAGCCAAGTTCAGTTGCCATGGTAACCCTCTGGTTGCTATGGAAACTTGTCGAAAACCAAAAAGTACTTTGGGGGAGGGGTCTCAGCCGC
The DNA here is from genome assembly GCA_006410875.1 of Neotragus pygmaeus. Taxonomy (NCBI): domain Eukaryota; kingdom Metazoa; phylum Chordata; class Mammalia; order Artiodactyla; family Bovidae; genus Neotragus; species Neotragus pygmaeus. The sequence goes on from SJYV01006832.1 coordinate 31,370, forward strand.
CAGCAGGGCCTCCATTCAGAGGATGCAGGTCCCTCCTCAGGGTCCTCCTTCAGGGGCGCCTCTCTGGACGCGGACCAGGGCGTGGGGACCGTGGTGGGTGGAACCCGGGGGCACCGGGGCTCTGCGGCCAGACAGCCCCGTGTCTGGGGCACGCCTTGCAGCCTCCCCCAGGGCCAGCCCTGACTGTGGACACAGCCCTGGAGCTGCGCACTCCATGCCTGTCCGCGGCCCTGCCCCGCCCGTGCTCACAGCTGACCGGTCACCGGGTGGGTGGGTGGCCTCGCTCCACGGTGCCACACTGCCACCACTGTCTCATTCCTCGGGCAGTCGGGAGCCACGGGCGGCCCACTCCGTGGACAGCTCTCCAGACCCTGCTGCTGCTACCGCGTCTGGCCCCTGGT
>SJYV01006835.1:0-30000 GCA_006410875.1 Neotragus pygmaeus
AAGGTCATCACAGAGTACCGAGGTGAAACTCCCTGTGCTATACAGCAGCTTCCCACCAGCTGTCTATTTTATACATGATAGAGTATATATGTGGAGAAGGCAATGGCACCCCACTCCAGTACTCTTGCCTGGAAAATCCCATGGATGGAGGAGCCTGGTAGGCTGCAGTCCACGGGGTCACGAAGAGTCGGACACAACTGAGCGACTTCACTTTCACTCTCACTTTCATGCATTGGAGAAGGAAATGGCAACCCATTCCAGTGTTTTTGCTTTGAGAATCCCAGGGACGGGGGAGCCTGGTGGGCTGCCGTCTATGGGGTCGCACAGAGTCGGACACGACTGAAGCGACTTAGCAGCAGCAGCAACAGCAGTGTATATGTCAGTGCACTCACTCAATTCATCCCCTCCACTTTTCCCCTGGGCTCGATCCAACAGCCTGCAAACTCCATTGTTGGAAACCTGAGGCCAAACAACTGGTAAGACAGGAACACAGGCCAACCTGTCAAACAAAGAATGAGACCACAAAATATATGTTACAGATGAAAGAGCAAGGCAAAATCCTACAAGACCAAATGCAGCCAATTCTAAAGCCACATCCCAGAATGAAGGTGAAGAGGAATAATTACTGTGACCTTTCTCTTTCCCCATATTCACAGTCTCCCTCCTATTACTCAAACCCAACCAGAAGGCAAAAAGGCAAAGCAGCATGTGTATAAGATCCATAGACACTAGCATCTTAAGGTGTAGACCATGGCAGAGAAGAGAAGATAACAGATCTGGAATGGCAATCAGACAACCCACCCAAGGAAGAAGAGTGGAAATGTGATCTCCATGCTAGCAGTAGCAACAAAGACATGGAGGGACTTTTCAGTCTTTCTACGTTTGACTTGCTTTCCTGAAACTCATTACTGAGGTGGACGCAATGGCAGCAGGCAGGTCCACATGAAGCAACGTCAAGTGGTTCCACCGCCGGGCTCTGAATCCAACAGTGGAAAGGAAAAACAGATGCTGTTTAGTCCCAGGGGAAAGCACCCTTCAGGGCCACTAAGTTGAGAATTGATTGATTGCATTCTTTAGCCTTGCCCATTGAAGTTGGCAACAAAGGTGGAGTGATTCATTACAGGAAAACACTGTCAGGTGACTGAGGCTGAATGTTCCCACTTCAAGGAGTATATCTATATCTGAAAAATATGAACAAATTTGACTAGTCCTTAATGAAAAAGTGCTCTGAGAGTTTTCTGATTGTATCACATGAGGAGTGGTCCACACCAGAGAAGAGAAATAACTGAATACATGCAGTCTGGCTTGTTGGACTCCTGAGTACTATTTAGGATCACTATGGTAAAGGTTCCATTTATACTCTAAACTGTAAATCATAGATCTTACATTAACTCTCTCTTTAAAAAAAACAAACAAACTCTGGAATACAAAAGACCTAGTCTAGATGTTTGTCTATGGCAATAGTAATGATGCTTGAGTATAAAGATATAAACTCTTATAACTGATTTAATTATTAGGTATATTTTCATATTAAAAATGAGATTCAAAGCACGAAGTCTATTTTGTCAATGCATTTTTCAGCCAGAATCAGAGTTTTATTACAAAGATGTTCTAGAAAACCAATGAGTTAGAACAAACAGGATTTCTTGAGAAAGAGTTAAACAGTGTGGTGGCCTATAGGATAAAGAAGGGGCTGCTCCAGACAGATAAAGCCATGCAAGAGCAACTTCAGAAACAAACTGACAGTATTTTCAGATTTAAAAACAAGATAGAACAAAGCTAGAAAAGTTTTTTCTTAATCTTTTTTTGTCACTTATTCTCAGTGAGAAACTCCTCCTCAGGGACTTCCCTGGTAGTCCAGTGGTTAAGACTGTACTTCCATTGCAGGGGGCATTGGAAGTTCTGCATACTGCCCAGAGTGGCCAATAATAATAATAATAAAGTCAGTTGATTTAAGTTGAGAATCTGACATCTCCACAGCAGAGTTAATACCAGCCATATTAAAACCAGCTTTGGAGATTTGATGTTCATTAAAANCCATTGCAGGGGGCATTGGAAGTTCTGCATACTGCCCAGAGTGGCCAATAATAATAATAATAAAGTCAGTTGATTTAAGTTGAGAATCTGACATCTCCACAGCAGAGTTAATACCAGCCATATTAAAACCAGCTTTGGAGATTTGATGTTCATTAAAAACAGTGTTGCTGTTTTGTTATCTCACATCACTATGGATAGTGTGTTTCGTAATCTTCACCACCCACCACCTTCCACCTTAACCACAGATGATCAAATGACAAAGAGCATTTTGTAATTAGTTCCCTCACTAATTTAATACCTAACTGACTGACAGAATAATGTTTCACTTCTTTAGAGGATAAAAGTGCCAGGAAATCAAATCATCCTAACATGGCACCAGCCTATCAACACATTTCCTCATTGTTGGCAAATGTGTGTGTGTGTTTTTACACCATCTCACATGATTTCATTTAGAAAAATTGTATGGCTTTTTTTTTGCATATATATAGGTGATCTTGTTCATCAACACTTTACATAAGCATATGTACTGTTCCTTCATTTTTATGCAAATCCGTTCTGCAACCAGACAGGTGCATTGTCTGTTTTCTATTCATCATCAAGAATCCAATAACTTGGCTGTGTACCTACATCTGGTTAGGGTTTGACCCAATATGTACTTGAATGTGGATTTCAAATACAAGCAGGTGTTGAGCTTATCAGAACTACTAGCAATGGGAAATTCATTCACCCCTGCAAAGGCAACTAGTGATTTAAAAAAAAAAATGATAATTTGAATTTTGATGCCAAGTTTTTTTGTGGGGAGAAGGTTTATTTAATTACTAAGCATCACTGAGTACTAGGTTCTCCAGAATTCTACGCAGTAAAATATGGCTGTGCAAAACATTTGAAGACTGACATAGGAAATGAAAAAAAAATGAAATAAACTTCAAAATCAAAGAAAAACATATGGCTTAGGTTTGGTGGTATGTTTTTTTAGTGTTTGCCTACTGAAGTGGCCTCCTCAATGGAGCATAGAAGTCAGGGAGAGCTAGAACCTGGGCACAAGACAAGTTATCCACAACAGATGGGAACGCTGCCACTCTGCCTCCCCTTTACCAATACCCCCTCCCCCACCACCAGGACTCTGGAAGGAGGACACGGGTGCTAGTATATACAGACAGCTATTAATCAAAGAACCCCTTTTGGATCCTCACATGTTGAGAAGATTAGGGCCTATTTTTAGTTTTCAGGGAACAGAACTGCTAACACATAAGGTCACAATCAGTTGCTCTANACTCTGGAAGGAGGACACGGGTGCTAGTATATACAGACAGCTATTAATCAAAGAACCCCTTTTGGATCCTCACATGTTGAGAAGATTAGGGCCTATTTTTAGTTTTCAGGGAACAGAACTGCTAACACATAAGGTCACAATCAGTTGCTCTACAGCAGTGAGTGAAGATTTACATTCCCACAAGAGAAAAGAAGTTAAAAAACAAGGAAGGCCAAGATAGCTTTGAAAACTGTCTGTCATCTCATGGCCAAGCAAACAGTTTATCAAGCCTGGGAAAAAAGAGGAGAAAAAAAAAAAGATGTGGCCATTTTTACACCATCTCACATGATTTCATTTAGAAAAATTGTATGGCTTTTTTTTTTTTTGCATATATATAGGTGATCTTGTTCATCAACACTTTACATAAGCATATGTACTGTGATCTATTTTTCAGTGATCAATTTGCAATCTTGTATATATGTGCCCTGAAATCCTAAGGCAAGTTCTTTAAGCAGAACAGGCATTTGGTAGGAAAAAAATCATTTTGGACCTAAAGCAAAGAAAAGAAATAAGGAGAGGCGGGAACTCTGGAAGGAGTGTTGACAAGGCAGTGGCTTTAAAATGACTGAAAAAAATATGATGACCTCATACTATGCACTGGAAAGAAGGAATGAAAGAAGAGAACAAAAGAGAAGGGGGGGAAACAGACAGATTTAGCATTTATTTTATAAGAAGAGGATAATAAGAGAGAGAGAGGGAGGGAAGAAGGGAGGGAGGGTGGAGACGTGTAATTTGCCACTGTACAGCATCCTTCCTAGGAGGCTAGACAGGAAGTTGCTTCTGGAATACTGACTCATGAGCCAGTTCCTTCTCACTGTGGCTGCAGACAGATAACTGAACCCTCTCTGAGGCCAAAGGAATAGGTCAGGTCTTTGTGAGCCTGGGTCAGGGAAAGAGCTTCCTTACTCAAGTAAAGCTTTCAAAATAATGAACAAAGTTCAACTAAACTCTCAGAGCAAACTCTACCTTGAGAATAATGATCATGAATTAGAATGTGGCAGACCTGGACTAAAACAGAGGTAGAACTGAGTGAATCTGACTGCTATTCAATTTGCTTCACTGAATGCCTTAACTTGAGAACTGTAGGGATACACGAATTTAAAATCTAGGAAATCTGCTGGCAAGAGACAGAGATCAGTCTGATCCATTGGTATAAAAATTTCAAACTTGAGTGAAATAAGGGAGGAAGAAGCGTAATCCACTGACCAGGGGTAACTAATTCTCCCAGAAATACCCTGACAGTGAGGAATGAGACCAAGATCCCAAAGGTCAATAAAGTACTTGACTCACTCTGTTCTACTTTTTGTCCATAGTGTTCTGTCCATTGTTACAAAGCACCTTTTTCTTCACTGCTGCTACTAAGTTGCTTCAGTCAAGTCCGACTCTGTGCGACCCCATAGATGGCAGCCCACCAGGCTCCCCCATCCCTGGGATTCTCCAGGCAGTTTTAAAACTATTTTAAAACTGCAAATGTTCTCTTTTGAGGCCAACACCCTCAAAGTGTTAATGAATATTTCAAAACTGTCTAAATTGATCCTAGAGGGGCTTCTGCCTTGAGTAAAGCTGACTGTATAGGTAGCACCCCAAATCCTTTCAAATTATTGCATTTACTGCTCTATGGAGCATCATGGTTTGATGTGTTCATGGCATTCAACAAACATTTATGAAAAGCCTATTTCAATTATTTTCCCAGTTTGGGGGATAAAGGAAATTCAGAGATAAATAAAAAGTGAATAAAAATTCCATGAAGAGCTTGGAACAAGGCAGAATGAAAAAGTACTAGCTCTGACTTTAATGGTTAATAGTGTTTGAATTAAAAACAAAAACTCTCATCATTATTTCCCTGATTTATCCTAAGGGTGAACTAAATATTTAAGTGTATTATAAAAGATCACATTCTCTTTACTATTTTTTTTCTTTTACCTGAGAATTCACATCAGGACTGAAACTGGAAACATAGTTTGTGGTTTCTCACAATTTCACTGACTTCAGCATGCTAAAAAGAATACCCAAAAGGCAGGTGTATTTTTCTTCTTTGCTACTTCTCAACACTTTCTTCCCCTCCTCCTGCACAGAAAAAAAAAAAAATCTTATAACTATAAACTGGTCTCCTGCTTGGATTAATTTTCTTCACCAAAACAGTGACCATTGTCAAATGCCTTCTTGCATCTCCATGGAAACTGTTTCCTTGGCCATAGACAAAGGTCTGCCTATAATACAATACCAGAAGAGCATCTGACGTTGTAGACCCCTTGTTTAAAATCACAGTGCAAGGGTATAATGTAGATTTTATATTATTTCTGCCTGTCTGCTGTAGCTGCTAGGCCTTCATTCCAAAATAATATTTTTTCAAATGAAGTAGCAGAAAAGAGCTTTACATTTTTGTTATCCCTTCCAGCACAAAATAAAAAATGCCTCTGCTGCCACTACCTGATTCAATCAAGTGGAGTACATTCGATACCCACAGGCTACAAGTGCTGGAAAAGCTGACTTGTATTTTAATTAATAATGTGCTACACTTTCTAAACAGCTAGGCCTTTGGCAATCTTATTTGCTTTGTTCATTATTTGCTGTAAACAATTTTCAAACAACATGTAGGCAACTCTATTTCTGAATATCTCCTGCTAATTCATAAAATTAACAAAAATGCAGAGGAGAATCTGTTTCTTCCTTGCCCAAAAAAATATTTATTAAGCTTTAATCATAGCCAATAGAGGGTTAGGGATGGGAATACTGGGGTTTACAAGTCTAAGAGATAAAATGAAATACAAAAAAACACAATAAATTTTATACAATCTATACACACTGCTGATTAACTAAAACACATATAACCAGGATGAGGCCTGAGTCCATTGAACCAAGTATGAAAAATATTCCATGGTTATTATTTGGGGTATTACTGTGTACTCTATTGTGTCCCCTAACCATTTGTATGTTGAAGTCCTAACCACCCTTCCCCTAGGATGACAGTTTACCTGGTATTGGGGCTTCCCTGAGAGCTCAGCTGGTAAAGAATCCACCTGCAATCCAGAAGTCCCCAGTTGGATCCCTGGGTCAGGAAGATCCTCTGGAGAAGGGATAGGCTACAGTATTTGGGGGCTTCAGTATTCTTGGGCTTCTCTGGTGGCTCAGACAATAAAGAGTTCACCTGCAATGCAGGAGGCCTGGGTTCGATCTCTGGGTTTGGAAGATCCCCTGGAGCAGTGAACAGCTACCTACTCCAGTATTTTTGCCTGGAGAATTCTATGGACAGAGGAGCCTGACAGGCTACAGCTAATGGTCACAAAGTTAAACACAACTGAGAGACTTTCACTTTCAGAGATAGCATAATGTGGAAGTATGAAAGTTGCATCAGAGTAGTGTCCTGATCTGACAGGATTCAGATTCTTATAAGAGGGGATACCAAAGAGCTCGCTCACTCTGCCATGAGAAAACAGTGACAAGACGGCTGTCTGCAAACCAGGAAGAGATACCTTACCAGAAAGTGAATCAGCCAGCACCTTAATCTTGGACTTCTCAGTCTATAGAACTGAGAAAAAATAAATTTTTGTTGTTTAAGCCACCCAGTCTATGATATTTTGTTATGGCAGCCCAAGCTGACCAATACATTTGGGGAAGAAGATATTGAAAGTATAGAAGCACTCTCTTTATTTTAAATAGAATATACACTCCTTCCCCAGATGGAGGTAAATGGTTAATCTTCACATTCACAGGACACAAATTTCTTAGAAATGTATTAAAGTTTAGGAGAGAGGACTTGGTTTAGACCTGAAGAATAACTTCAGAATTAAGGATATATATGGATAGAAGAATAATTTCTTTCCTTTGCATGGCACTACATGGATTACAGGATAACTATTCTACAGACTGGCTTTACTCGTCTCTATAAAGTCTAAAATAATTTACATCTCCAGTTTTGAAATGAGGAGACTGATCAAAATTACACAGTTGAAGGTGGTAGCACACTGAATAGGTAATAAAGTGTATATGTAGTGAAATGAGGGTTAAACCCCTTGTGATCTTGAGTGTAACACATAATGAGAGGCATAAAAGGACCAGTTTTGAAGCCCATTTTTGGAGTACGAATGACTTAAGAGCATAATTTAAGTTTTTAATTTAACTTTCTCCTCTTTCATGTTAAACAAGTACTATCTTTCAAAAGATCATATTCCCATCAAATTAACGTAATCTACTAATCTAAATTTTTCATAAGACCAGAGTGGCAATAACTACAGCTGAAATGAACCTGTGTTGGTATTTTCTCATAAAAAGTATTGATCATTTATTAATCTACTTATCATTCATGTAACAGATGTGCAATGAGCATCTATATTTTTTCAGATGTTGTGTTTGGTACTACATAAACAGTAGTGAAGAAAATAATCACATTTCCTGATTTTAATTAGCTGGCATCTATTAATGCTACTTCCATTAACCCATCATTTACCTAGGACTAACCAGGCAAGGGTCTCTAAATAGATAAAAATTTAAATGTATAAAAATAAGATTTAATGATTATCTGTAAGAAAAAAAATTAAGAATTTTAATACACTATGATAACTACAGGCACATAGAAGTTTGTAATATATGGATGGGTTGGCCTAAAGTCAGAAATGATCAACTCTTCCTGTGGNATTGAAGGATGTCCATGCAGCTGAAAGCTGTTTGTTATTTCCAGGGCATTCAGTCTTAAAATAACTCTTCAGATAATAAATTCAGGCTTATAAAGTTGCCTTGCATCCAGTCAAATAATGTCACTCCATCCAGAAGAACAGGGCCTGCAGAGGAATCTTTGCTAAATATATCAATAACATGAAGAGTTCCAGTTCTCATGAGAGAAGTATGTGGTATAACTTGGACCTCTTTGGGGTTGAGGAATATGCTGCTGCTGCTAAGTCTCATCAGTCGTGTCCAACTCTGTGCAACCCCTTAGAAGGCAGCCCCCCAGGCTCCCCCGTCCCTGGGACTCTCCAGGCAAGAACACTGGAGTGGGTTGCCATTTCCTTCTCCAATGCATGAAAGAGAAAAGTGAAAGTGAAGTCGTTCAGTAGTATCCAACTCTTAGCGAACCCGTGGACTGTAGCCTACCAGGCTCCTCTGTCCATGGGATTTTCCAGGCAAAAGTACTGGAGTGGGGTGCCATTGCCTTCCTTCATGATAAATTACATCTTAGAAAACAACCTGCTTTGAATAGTAGTAAATTACTACAGGGGATTACAATCTGTCCTACTATGTTAAATGTTTTCAACAAATGCCTTGGCAATTTAATCTTAAACCCATCAGCTAGATTTTTATTTTACCCTCACAGTTCAGAGGATAGTTCTTGAATTCACCCATATCGGTATCACTAGAGTTAAAAGCATTGCTTTGTATTGAGTGGAGCTGTGAACATTGAATTTACTCAAACTGTACCCTAGAGGTTCAATTGCTCACTGTTTAAAAGTATTCCTTCACTTCAACTTACTGTGAGAGCTGAATAGTATTTCCAAATTCTCAATAGGCACAGATCTCTTGGACTTGGGAACGAAAATCTGGAATTTCTGCAAATTCCCAGGAATTTTTAAAATATATGTTATTATTGTATTTTTCATAATACTGTCTTTATAAAATGGTAATGAGTGACCATCACATTAACATGACTCATTCAATGTGACAGGGTTAAAGTCTCACAACTTTTCTGTTAAAAAGAGATATACTATTAAATGAATGTTTTATTTTGATTTAAAACATGTGTGACAATGAGCTAACTAATTTTCTCTGTTTCTTAAGATACCTTCAAAACTTTTCGTATTCTGTAGTTGATATTATAGTGTCATAAATTACTTAATAAATAAAAGTTATTAAGTTTAGTATTATTTACAAAGAATGGTAACCTATGGAGTACATTCAAACACTAGAAAATGCCAGTGAATATTGTTGGGTGGTATTTGAACAAAATAACATTTGATCACACTGCAAAGTTAAAGGCACTACATGGAATTAAATGTCGAAATTACCAATTTAAGTATTTATATTGCTTCCAAAACTTGTTTATTCTTGGAGCATCATGACAGGATTTATATAATGTATACCACATGTATAATCTCGTTAATATTTATTTTATTTACAAGGATGATGAACCATTAGCTAAAGACAGGACCACAAACACAGTTTACAACCTGGCAACTATTCTAGTGGACTGTAGAGTCCATGGGGTCGCAAAGAGTCGNTAATGTATACCACATGTATAATCTTGTTAATATTTATTTTATTTACAAGGATGATGAACCATTAGCTAAAGACAGGACCACAAACACAGTTTACAACCTGGCAACTATTCTAGTGGACTGTAGAGTCCATGGGGTCGCAAAGAGTCGGACACGACTGAGCAACTTTCATTTCACTTCAGCTATTGTAGAACTAAACAAGCCTGACTCATTAGTATCTTGACCACTTCTGTTTCCCCTGATCTTTCCCCTGTTCCAAGAAGCATCAGCTTTATTCTCAGACTTCACATATTAGCATTTCTTTTACTTTGCCTCTGCCATGAAGTTGTCCCATTAATGTTTCTATGTGGATTGTTTAGCTTTAATTCCTATAGAAATAATACATTTTCTCAATTTCTGAATTTATTTTTTCTATAATTTAAGATTCATAACAACATTAATTCTCCTAAGAAATACCAAGAAGAAATTCCTTCATGGAAACACTAGACCCAATCATTCTCTTACAATCTGAAGTCACTCTAGACATCTAGGATTTTGAAAAAGTAAGTTAATGTACACAGAACATCCACATGGTCTGAAATACATATTTTTACCCACATAAAAAGTTCCTAATTTCAAGTTAGAATAATTTTATTTCAACAGTACCTGGGCCAAGTGACGAGAGAAGCAATTACTTTTTAAAATTCCATTCATTTTGTACTATTTCTTTTGGAATCAAGAACCAACTTGAATTCTTGATACTTATTTGTCCTGAGGTCTGGAAGAATAAGATGAATTTAGCAGGTTATTCACTAAATTGATCTTATTATAATAAATACAAATGGTATTTCTTAGCTTCTCAGAGAAATTTTATAATTCTATAATAGGTGAAATTTTATAATTCTATAATAGGTGAAATGCATATCTAAATAGTAATTATTAAAGGGATAATTATTAAATTATGTCATTGCTCTAAAGAAAAATTTAACCTTTTTGAATTTTTCAAATCAGCACAGGCTCTATACTGTCAATAATACCACTTTGATAATTGTTTATATAATCCTTGCATCCTTTTGTGGATTTTATCTGGATGTTATACACAAAAAAAAAGAAACCAAAGACCTAGTACACGTCCCTGACATAGCACTGTGACATCAGGTTCACTGGAGAAAGGGGGACATCTCATCTCTGCTCTCTGATTAATGAGAAGGCATTCATTACAACTCAGGAACAGACAGCACCTTCACAAAGTAGAAATTTAATTTATTAGTCTATGGGGCAGAGGTTAAGGAACATGAGAAAGAGAAAGAAAGGATAAAAAAAGGACAAGAAAACAACTGGAGCAATACAGAGATGTGAAGTTGCAAATGTCACAGGCTTAAGAATAGCAATAATGATCCTGGAAATCAGCACATATTTAAAATCAGTATAAATTACTTAAGTAAATTATATTAAAAGATCTAAATATTAATGATTCAGCTAAATGTGCCATTATAAATGTACCCATGTCACTGTCATTTATGATATGTACAACTAGTTCTATTAAGTTTTGTTGAAAGATCAAAAGAAAATTAAGTCAGCTACTAAAAAATAGAATTTTTTAGAAAATATTTACCACCTACTGCCTAACTAGCTGGTGTCACAAGAGCCAAGCCAATGGGAGCATATTAGATGGGATTGCTTGCTTTGACCATTCAATGGGTCTGGATAGAAACCAGGGCTGTCTGGAAGCCAGGGACCCAACATAAGGTTTACAGCGGAGCTGACTTCTGCTTCCATCACCTCTCTCCATGGCTGCAGATATTCTCCAAGAGGGCTTGGGACCCTTGCCATATCTTCTTTCAAAAGTAAATACATCACTTCAGACAGTGCTAAGTGCAGTTATTCAAAATCTTTTACTTTGAAAGAAGTAAACGGCTTTCTTCTGGGGATTGTGGTATAAAGTGTCACATCCACCATGGAGTTTATTATCACTGGAACTAATAGTGATGGGATGTCATTTTAAAATGTCATAGCTGTGCCAAATGCTGGCTAGCTCTTCACCAAACTTATTTCTTCTTCCTCAGAATGCAGCTATACTGTCTTTTCCTCCCTTCTATGTAGTAGGGTGTGGCCACTAAACTTAGCTCTAGTGAGTAACTTTTGAGTGGAAGTGACTGACCCACAAAAGCCTCCCACGTCCTTCAAGCTCTTTCTGCCAGCCTGGGGGTGGGTCGGAGTGTCTTGGCTGTGTTTGGGTGCCATGCATCAAGAAGGCAAAACCCACAAGATGAAAAGGGTCTAGCTCCTTGAATCACCACTTAGAAGAAAAGCAGCCACCAATTCAGAACACCTGTTTTGGATTTTATGAGACCAAAATATAAATTTCTATCATATTGTGCTATTACAAACTTGTCACTGGTATTCTTAAAATAGCTAATGTCACTTCCCTGTTACAATAGTTATCTTGATATGATCTGTGTTTCATAACACACTCTTCAGAGACCTTCTACTATCTGTAAAGCCAATGTGAATTTTCACTACAACAGGAACATGTCACTCATGCTCCATTAAATATATTGCTTTTAATAACTAAATTAGAATAATGTAATTAATTACTGCTCACCACTGTATTTCCAAGATCCTCTCTGCTTTATTTCCCTCATTTAGGCATAAGTCTCAGGTCTTATCTTTTTTAAACTTTCTGGGTCTTAAGAATAGTAGACACTAGTTGATGGCAGTAAAAGGAAGCTTGTTGAAATCATGAGTATTGCTTATTGTTCTGGGATTTATTATTCTACTTCATATTCAACTTTTGTACCTCCACAGAAGTAAAGAGATCACAAAGACATCAGAAGTTAATTCAGTCCCAGATAAGCCTAGTATGAACACTTAGTCCCTCCAAAACAAAAATCTTTGATTTAAAGGCAAAAGTATAAAAATAGTTGGAAGGTTTTTAAGGCATCTTCAAGCTATTTTAAATTTTAGCTAACATGTGAGGAAAGGAACAAAGACTGTTTTTGTAATAGTGAGGGAGTTTTGTAACACTGATCACTTTAAAGCACAATTTTAAAATGATCATCTCAAACTGCCAAGTAACTGAGTATAATTGACTAATCACTATTATTTATTCTGTCGTCTTCTTTCCACCATTAAGTGTTTTGTTTAGAAAGAGAGAAATGCTATGAAAACTGCTTTTCTCTTCCCAAGAAGAGTTAAGTCACATATGTTACAATACATTTGCATTCATAAACAAACAGAACTCAGACAAATTAAAAATGATTATTTATGCCTTAAAAAGCCACATCCCCCTGAAGAGCCATCCAAAGGTCAACCATTGCCTCAAACTCTGCTGCATCCACCATGACCTGGAAGTACATTGATAATAAACCCCTCGGCTGTAGGACTTGAAGACTTAATCTTTTGACATACAAGCTGCCCCGGGGCATTGGGAGCTGGCATTTCCCTTTGTGAGATGTACGCAAACAATATGCATTTTAAACAATTCAAAACCCCAGTGCCTAAAATAGACCTGGCACAGCTCTCCTCCTCAGGAGCAGCTTCTCACCAGCTCAGCTCTCACTCGGAGGCACGTGCCGGGGAACTTGGAGCTGGCGGAGGCAGCTGGAACCAGGCGCTGTATGTACTATTGGCATCTCCCCCACTTTTCAAGGCATGCTTGTCATCTGTATCATCGCAAACTTAATTACAGGGCGATGCAACTCCAGCCTCTTGGGGGAAGAATTTGTGTACATTGTTCAGAGAAAGGAAACCCTTTGCTGGGGAAACTTGACCCTCTCTTTTTCTAAGTGCCACCTGAATTGAAGGTATTTGCATAAAATAGCTTGACTGTCTTGTTCCTGCTAGTGGTGCCGCCGTATCTCTGGGAAAGAGAAGTAGTAGTAGTAGGCGCTGGTAGTAAAGAACCTGCCTGCTAAGGCAGGAGGTTTAAGAGGAGTGATTAATCCCTGGGTCGGAAAGATCTCCTGGAGGAGCGTATGGCAACCCACTCCAGTATTCCTGCCTGGAGAATACGGGGGACAGAGGAACGTGGCAGGTTAAAGTCCACAGCGTCACAAAAGAGTCCCACATGACTGAAATGACTTAGGACACATGCAAGACAAAGGAAAAGCTGTGTGTCTAGAATCTCTGTTTTTCTAATCCCAGAGAGGAAAACAGGGTGGTGGAAATGACAGTCCTTCAGAGGAAGGAATCCTGAAGGCTAGTAAAAATGGCTCCCAGCTCGAAGAAGCACTATTTCTCTCTCATGCGAAAGAAAAAGAAAGTGATCAGGAAATTCCTCTGCTTAAAATGCCAGTTTCATCTTTTTGCAACCAGAACTACCCAAATACCTACCCATCATTGGCTTCCCTTATAGTTCAGTTGGTAAAGAATCTGCCTGCCGTGCAGGAGACCTGGGTTTCATCCTTGGGTTGGGAAGATCCCCTGGAGAAGGGAACAGTTACTCACTCCAGTATTCTGGCCTGGAAAAGTCCATGGACTGTAGTATAGTCCATGGGACTTTCACCTTCACTTTCATATTTTAGGCAATCAGTGGGAAACCTCTCTCCTGTAGTGATACCATTTGGTGAGTTGCACATGGCCTTTGCATCCAGAAAGTGAGGAGATCTTCCATTCTACACAGTGTGCAGATATCTCAAAACTCAGGCCTACCTACTGAGCCAAATGAATGGATCAGCAATAAGGTTATTTGGCAGGAGTGGTAAAGAATCCACCTGCCAATACAGGAGTAGGAAGAGATGCAGGTTCCATCCCTGGGTCGGGAAGATCCCCTGGAGGAAGGCATGGTAACCCATTCCAGAATCTTGCCTGGAGAACCCCATGGACACAGGATCCTGGTGGGCTACAGTCCATTGGGTCACAAAGAGTTGGACACAACTGAGGCGACTTACCATCCATCATCACTAGACATTGATTCAACCATTTATTCACTCAACAAACCTTTACTGAGCTAAGTGCTGTATTTGATAGGAAGATGGCTCTAGGGAAAAAGTGCCAGCCAGATGTATATACAGATTGCTAAATCAAGCAGTGTTATGAATGCTTTGAGAAGATTCACCCTGAGGTTATTGGTCACGGGTATTTGATTCTTTTTTGCTACGTAATATTTCTTATAATTTATTTCATTCAATGAAGGGTTTAATCTTAATCAAAAGAGGGGGAGACAAAGAAAATAAACACAAGAAAAGCTTAGCACCATGAAATGTGATGTCTCTCTCCTATTTTTCCCATTGCTCGACACCAAGAAAATGAAACCTTTCTCTTGCCATGTGTTGTTTTAATAAACTGTACATTAGTTTCGTTCAACTGCTCCAGCCCCTGGCTATCCACTTTTCTGTATATTAGTTTTAAATACACATAGCTTGCAATAACACCACAGCCAAAGCTGTGCCTCAAGTTAAGAAACAGTTAGGATTGCTTTACATTAGCAGTCCCATTGAAAACATTTATTCAATCAAAGGAAAAAAATAAATGTGGTCCCTCAGCTCTGTCAAGTATAAACTGTTATTGATCCCCTAAATGAAATTTGTTCATGCTGATCGATCAAACACATTATCTTTTTTTCCAGTCTATTACCAGCAATTGGAAACTCACAAGCATCAATAGTTGTTTGACCATATACAGCTGTAAATTTAGATGACTATTTTCAAACCTGAATTATTTCTCCCCATCCATCTCTCCCAAAAAGTAACATTGACATTGAGATGATTTCTCTCCAAGCTGATGGTTAAAAAAATAATTGAATAACATGTTGACAATAATTGGTGTCTCTCCCGCTAAGCTGCATGGCGGTAGGAAAGCATCAAGCTGTAAAACATGACTTCATGACAGCAGACCCTGCTCTCCTTTTCCTGGTCTCCTTACACTAGGGGCCATCTCAAATTTTTCATACATTGTTAGCCATATTTGACACAGAATCATTTATTATTGAACTTTCCTCCTTACAAGTTCTGTTATGGTGGGTGGCACCTGACTTATTATCCCACTCGAGTTGTATGCACCTTATGGAACAAATCAATCCACTGGGAGCACAGTCTCTCTACAGAGCAGCCAATGTTCATATTAGAGATGCACTTCAGGGGAGCTTATAGTTCCACAAAATTTTTAAAACTGAGTCTGATCCAATAAAGTCAATGTATTCTACTCATTCATTCACTCATTCCTGTATTCATCCAGCAAGTTTGCAGGCCATTTATTCATTCATTCTGGTCTCAGAGTTCTGTTTTATATTTCTACTTAGATACCACTATACAATGACTTAATATATTGTATATTTATTACATTGCAAGTTGAATTGTATTTGCTATATACACAGTAAAGTGAAGTACAATAAGTTGATTACATAGATGTTGAACTTGTCCCAATACCAACACAATATGTTAAGCTCAATAGTCATAATGACATAAATCTGACAAACCTAAGAACAGATCTAAATTGTCTAACTAAAAATGTAAATCATTATAGTTAACCAGAGGAACATAAACACTTGTTTGAAATAAGACAATGATTTCACTCTCATTTTAGTACACAGGGAGAATTTTACTGTTCTTATATTGTTTCTCAGTAGTGATATATTTATATTTTATGATAAAAGATCATNAAATCATTATAGTTAACCAGAGGAACATAAACACTTGTTTGAAATAAGACAATGATTTCACTCTCATTTTAGTACACAGGGAGAATTTTACTGTTCTTATATTGTTTCTCAGTAGTGATATATTTATATTTTATGATAAAAGATCATTGTTCACACAAATTCTATCAGTGAATAGATACATGTATTGGGTTGATTCAAGCATTATGGAGTCTTTGTCTAGTTCACCGTTTGACCACTCATCATAGCAAACTTGCTTTTAGGTTAGACTATAAAATTAGTTTTTCACTACTAGTTTCAATTGTCAGCTTTCTAGAACTAAAGTTATATCTTCAAAAGAAAATTTACAAATGACTGTATTTTTTAAAAAGCAATTTTTACCCCTTAATTGCCATCATTGGGGACATATTTGCTACAGCTGTCAATATGGTATATGTTTGTCTTCTATCCTGCTGATAGGTAACAATTTTCCAAGCAAGCTTAGAGAGTAGTGACTCTTTATTAAAACTGACAAGAGAGAGAATCACAGATTTTTAAAAATTATTCTGGAAATTATTACTGGCAAGTCTGTCTTCAGTTCCTAAGCAGAAAGACACAGTGAGAAGTTAACATACCCCATCATCACAACAAGCTAGTAGCATTTCTGCCTTGTTTGTATAAAAAAGTACTTCTCAGCAGGTGCCATTCTACTATTGTCTAAAGTTCCATTTCTCTTATGAAAGCAAAGTGATGGTCTGTTGAAGAAGTAAAAAATATCAAATGCATCAGGACACAAAACCAGATTTCAGTGAGGTTTACTGATTATGAATCTCAAAACCCCAGATATAAATATTAATATAATAAGCAGTAGGTAATTGATAATAGAGTCAAAATCAGAAAAATATAAACCAATAGGAAAAGACATTANAAAATATCAAATGCATCAGGACACAAAACCAGATTTCAGTGAGGTTTACTGATTATGAATCTCAAAACCCCAGATATAAATATTAATATAATAAGCAGTAGGTAATTGATAATAGAGTCAAAATCAGAAAAATATAAACCAATAGGAAAAGACATTATCGAACTAAGAAGTTCATAGACTAGAAAAAACTTCAAATATTAGAGAACCATGGCCTTCCCATGTGGAGCTGGTGGTAAAAAAATCCACTTGTCAATGCAAGGAGACATAAGAAAGGCAGTTTGATCCCGGGGTTGGGAACATCCCTTGGAGGATCCCTTGGAGTAGCAACCTACTCCAGTATTCTTGCTTGGAGAATTCCACGGACAAAGGAGCCTGGTGGGCTCCAGTCCGTGGGGTTGCAAAGAGTCAGACATGACTGAAGCGACTTAACATGCACACATGCTTTACAGAATCATATTCTTCTCACATCAGCTCAATTCATCTTCATATGTTTGCTTTGTCTTTCACTTCGATAGTCTCAACTGATCAACAAAATATATTGCTGGACTGAGATCTTCAAGATAAAAAGCAATGTTGTCAGCCTGTTTACAATCTGTTTAAATCCCCAAATCATTGTTTCTACCACTTCCTAGTGAATTTACAGAAAAACAAACTTCACATTAACTCTATTAGATCAATTACCAGCCAAGAAATTATTTTTGGAATTAATTCCTATAGTGTAATATAAAATATGATTCCTACTAATGAGGACATAAGCAATTGATGTGACATCGAGTTTAATTTTAGAAATGGCACTATACACATTACAAAAAGAATGGGGCACTTTAAAATTAATATTGACAAATAGTACTGAGGCTTTCTATAATGTTAAAAAAATACACATTTCAGAAAGTCAAACATAATTCTCATTTTCTCCTCATAGGAGAATCAATACAATTGAAAGAAAGCCCAAATTAGTTGGAGTTCATTTTCATCCTGTACTACTGGATGTGAAAAAAACCGAACCAAAACAAAACAAAAACCTCGATTTCTCAATTCATTCAATCTTCTTCTTCCTATATACTTAATATGACCATTTGATTCTGGTTTCTGGTTATATAGATGGGAATCCTTAGAAACAACAATCAAAAAAAGAACAAATATTCATAAGTCAATATTGTGAGCATACTTAGAGCTCATTCTATTATAAGGAAGTGCTGAATATTCTTTATTCACAAAAACCTTAATTTGAGGAATAAACTCTTTTAATTTGGATCATAACTGTACAGAGTTTAATTGGTAATAATTTGACATCTAATTGTGTATAGAAAGCTGCTGTTCAGCCCTGATTTGTTATCTCTAAATGATTTTGGCAGGGATGCAAAAGAATATGAGTACACGTTGTATGAATATCTAAGCCACACTGCCTTTACATGACAGCTAGAGTGCAGAACTGGATCCCAGCAGACAGAAAAAGCTACTCCCATTTTTGTTGAAGCAATATATTTTTTCCTTTAAAATGAAGAAAAAAACTGTACAGATGAATACTAGAATTAAAATGATTTTGAATTATTTTGCCAAGTTTAGATTTACTTACCTTGGATTCATCACATTTTAAAATTTTTCCAGCAATAATAACTAATGCTTATTGAGTCACTGTTTTAAGTGTTTAAATGTATTAATTCTTTCCATCTGCACGTTAATCTTCTATGGCATAAGTCATCCTGAGTGGGAAAGCCAAGATTTGAATCCAGAAAGGCTTAATTCAGAAGTCATTTATTCTGCATTATTTTTCTTCTCAAAACAACAATAGTAAATCTTAGATATTAGGTCTCTATGCTTTTCAATGGAGGAATTAGAAAAACTTCTTTAACAAAATGAAAATTTTATTTGAACACCTTGAGAAGACAAATCTCCCCCAACAACTGTATATATCTTTCCAAGAACATGGTAAATGTCTTCCTCCCTCACTTAAAGACCATCTGATTTTTCTTTGATAGTAAATTCAAAGATACACATTCAAGAATAGGAACATTTTTTGTGCCAAACAGATTACTCAGGAATCTTGATTTGTACTTGTTACTCCATGGTTTGCTGTCTAACACCGTCTGATAGACTGAATAGCCTGAGTCTGAGTGGGATCATAGCCATTTATGACTCTGTAGGAACAAGCCCATGCTTGGTCTTTGCTACTATGGAGTAGACACTGCAGTGTTCAGAGGTTAACCTTGAATATGTGATGCAATAATAATGATATGAAGCTATCCTTCTACTTACAAACTAGAATTCTTCACAAAGATCAGTCACAACTAAGCTGCCAATTCTTTTAAAGTTTGCACATTAAACATCAACCAAGATGGGCCATATTCTAAAACAGAATACAAATCTCAATACATTTGAAAATATTCAGGTCCTACAAAGTATGTTTCCTGACCTTAACAAAAATAATTTAGAAATTAACAACAGAAAGATTTCTGGAAAAGTCTTAAGTGTTTGGAAAATGAGTAATATTCTTCCAAATATTGTATAAGTTAAAGAAAAACTTAAAAGAGAAATTAGAAAGTAATTGTGAACTAATGGACATAAAAGAGCATATCAAAATTTGTAGGATACTACTTAGCAGTAAACTACAGTAGAAGATGCTCCAAAATCACTGCAGATGGTGACTGCAGCCATGAAATTAAAAGACACTTACTCCTTGGAAGGAAAGTTATGACCAGCCTAGACAGCATATTAAAAAGCAGAGACGTTACTTTGTTAACAAAGGTCCATCTCGTCAAAGCTATGGTTTTTCCAGGGGTCATATATGGATGTGAGAGTTGACTATAAAGAAAGCTGAGCACCAAAGAATTGATGCTTTTGAACTGTGGTGATGGAGAAGACTCCTGAAAGTCCCTTGGACTGCATGGAGATCCAACCAGTCCATTCTGAAGGAGATCAGTCTTGGTGTTCTTCAGAAGGACTGATATTGAAGCTAAAACTCCAATATTTTGGCCACCTGATGTGAAGAGCTGACTCTTTTGAAAAGACCCTGATGCTGGGAAAGATTGAGGGTGGGAGGAGAAGAGACAACAGAGGATGAGATGGTTGGATGGCATCACCAACTCAAAGGACATGGGTTTGGGTGAACTCCGGGAGTTGGTGATGGACAGGGAGGCCTGACGTGCTGCGGTTCATGGGGTCCCAAAAAGTTGGACACATCTAAGCAACTGAACTGGCTGATTGACAGTAGGAGAAAATTTATAGAACTAAATATTAGAAAAATAGTGAGGTCTCAAACAGTAGCCTCAGGATCAACTTTAAGTTATTAGAACAAGAAGAGCATACTAAACTTAGAGTTAGCTGATGAAACTCCCAGAACCTGGGATGATGCTGGAATACCCTCCAAGACAACATGGACTGAGAAGGACCACAATGTAAAGGTAAGAGGAGTACTTTAACACTGACCCCAGGCCTCCCCCCACGCCTGCACAGCTCTGCTTTGAGAGGGTCCTCCTGGGCCTACAGTTTTTCCAGTGGATAAAGGAGAGCCCAAGATAGACATCCAGCTTGGCCAAAGTTGTGGGATACTTCCTGGAAGGCTCGTTCCAATCTCTTCTCATGGGGATCACTGGAGGGATATATGGAGCTTGACTACTACAGATCAGATACAGATGGAGAAGACAGTGGTGGGCTTACAGTAAACAGCACTCAGATCTTGTGGGTAATGTCCCTGCTCACAGCAGCACCTGACCAGACATGCCAGCCAGAAGTTCCGCCCATTTGCAGAGGAAATGGCCCCCTCTGGCCAGGTAACTAGGTTGACTCGGATTCCCAGTCAATTGGTCATAGTGGATATGGAACCCATTCAGTAGATAGGGAACCCACCCAGTCTTGCCCAACTGCTCAGCCCAGTCTCAAGTCCCACCCCTCTGGGAAGCCTGGCTGCAGATATCCAGAAGCTGCATCCTACTGCCCACTTTGGCAGGGAGGTAAGCCAGCAGCCCAGGCCGTACTCAGCATAACCATTAGTGGCATGGCATGAGAGCCCAAACAGTGACACTGAGCATGCTCAGAGCACAGTCTATTGTACTTCCCTGCCATGGTGCCCAGCCTACAATCCCACCTAGCAGTAGAGCTGAGCATATGGCCCTACCCAATTGCTGAACATAGCCTGCGGCCCCACCCAACCTGAGAGCCAGCATAGTTAACTTTCTTAATAGAATAATTTATTTAAAAATAGAAAATGTACATTGATATTAAGAAAACAACTCAATGAAAAATGGGTAAAAAAAAAATTGAACAGATATATGGTTGGCAAATAAGCCCATGAAGAGCAGCTCAACATTACCAGTCATTAGGGAAATGTCAATTAAAATTGCAGTTCTTAGAATGGCTAAAGTTGAAACATCTGACCATACCAAGTGTTTGGTGAGATGAAGGAGCCAGAATTCTCAGTGCTGCTAGTGTGAATCTAAAATGGTATAACTACTTTGAAAAATAGTTTAGTAGTTTCTCTAAAATTTAAAAATATACTTACCATGTGTTTCAATCATTCCATTCTTAGTTTTTCATCCAAAAGAAATCAAAAGCACATATCCATACAAAGACTTATACACAAATGTCATACCAGCTTTATTTGTAATAGCTAGCATCTGGAAACAATCCAAATGTCTATCAACAGATGAGTGGATAAACACATTGTGATATATCCTACATGATTTGGAATACTACTCAGCGAAAGGAAAGAAATGAATCTCAGAAGAAGATGGATGAATTTCAAGATAATTTTTCTGAGTGAAAGAATTGTTACAAAAAAGAATAAATTCTGTGTGATTCCATTTCTATAAAATTCTGGAAAATGCAAACCCATCTACTAAGACAGAGTGCAGAGCAGTGGCTTACCAGAGGATGAGGAGGTGGTGATGGGGAGAGGTGAGGTGGAAAGACAAAGAAGGGCCGGAAGGAGGATTTCGAGAGGGCCCAAAAATGTTTGGACATGATGAATATGTTTATTTCTTGATTTTATATGTATGTCAGAACTTATCAAATTGTATACTTTTAAAATATGAGGTTTAGTGTATATTAATTGACCACAGTAAAGCTGTTTAGAAATTTTATTTAATTTAATTTATTTATTTATTTATTTTTGCAGCCTACCAGGCTCCTCCGTCCATGGGATTTTCCAGGCTAGAGTCCTGGAGTGGGTTGCCATTGCCTTCTCCTTTTCTTAAACATACATCAGTTTAAATGTTTACTTTTCTTGAACATAGATGTCTTATTATGAGGAGTTTTTCATCCTTATCAAGAACATAAAATATAACAGTAATATATTGCTGATACATAATAATATTGGTATGTTGGAAATAGTAATTATGTTTAGAAATTTTAAAAAATAAATTTAAAAATATGAACCATGATAAAGACACAAGGAACTTTGAGAAAAGTATGCATTACTATTTTTACCTTTTCAAAAAAATGAATAAAGATGAGTGAAGGTGACCATTTGCCCCTCAAAAACACAAGCCCAATTTCAGCTCAACCTCCTGTTCATTCTGCACTCACACTCATGGTCTAATTCTTCTGTTCTTAATATGATATAAAGATGAGCCCATGAGGAAAAGAAGGAAACTGTAGCAAGTTTGGGTAGGGTTTGCCTCCCTCCTCCTGATCTCCTTGGCTGTGCCACACCCCAGGCTCTATGGGACAACCGAATTCGTGGTTTTTTCCCGAGTCTCCCTGAGAGAGGCGGGTTCAGCTGTTTTGGGGAGCTTGTTTATACGGAAAGCTCATCAGGACCATCGTCAGGACTGTCAGCAACTGTGGAAAATCTGTTTCTGAACCTCCAATAAAGCACAGTTCTAGCCAAGTGAGAGCTGAAAAAACATCTCAGTTTTTCTAAGAAAATCCCATAGACCCAACAGATTCAGTGTCATCCGAATATTCCACATGCAGTTTCACTTCTTTACTCATGTCTATTTAAGTGATTTTTGAAAGCTGTAATTACATAAACAGAGAGCCTCCCACACTCTGACAAGTGGAAAAATACATATTAACTCCAGACAAAATGTGGGTGGTGGTATCTTTTTTTTTTCCTTAAGCAAGCGTTCTACTGTCAGAAACTATGAAACACTACTGCAAACAGTGATAAGTGACTAAAAATCTTCCCTATTAGAAACTGTCACGTGGTTTCCTAGGATACTTTACTTTTTTTTTTTTAATCTTTCAGGGATAAACAGTAAAGTTCTTAAATCTAATTCTCTCTTCCCTATAAAATGTTGTCAATCCATCCCGTTTTCCAAATCCTTCAGTTTGTAAGAACTGNTGTACTTCCCTGCCATGGTGCCCAGCCTACAATCCCACCTAGCAGTAGAGCTGAGCATATGGCCCTACCCAATTGCTGAACATAGCCTGCGGCCCCACCCAACCTGAGAGCCAGCATAGTTAACTTTCTTAATAGAATAATTTATTTAAAAATAGAAAATGTACATTGATATTAAGAAAACAACTCAATGAAAAATGGGTAAAAAAAAAATTGAACAGATATATGGTTGGCAAATAAGCACATGAAGAGCAGCTCAACATTACCAGTCATTAGGGAAATGTCAATTAAAATTGCAGTTCTTAGAATGGCTAAAGTTGAAACATCTGACCATACCAAGTGTTTGGTGAGATGAAGGAGCCAGAATTCTCAGTGCTGCTAGTGTGAATCTAAAATGGTATAACTACTTTGAAAAATAGTTTAGTAGTTTCTCTAAAATTTAAAAATATACTTACCATGTGTTTCAATCATTCCATTCTTAGTTTTTCATCCAAAAGAAATCAAAAGCACATATCCATACAAAGACTTATACACAAATGTCATACCAGCTTTATTTGTAATAGCTAGCATCTGGAAACAATCCAAATGTCTATCAACAGATGAGTGGATAAACACATTGTGATATATCCTACATGATTTGGAATACTACTCAGCGAAAGGAAAGAAATGAATCTCAGAAGAAGATGGATGAATTTCAAGATAATTTTTCTGAGTGAAAGAATTGTTACAAAAAAGAATAAATTCTGTGTGATTCCATTTCTATAAAATTCTGGAAAATGCAAACCCATCTACTAAGACAGAGTGCAGAGCAGTGGCTTACCAGAGGATGAGGAGGTGGTGATGGGGAGAGGTGAGGTGGAAAGACAAAGAAGGGCCGGAAGGAGGATTTCGAGAGGGCCCAAAAATGTTTGGACATGATGAATATGTTTATTTCTTGATTTTATATGTATGTCAGAACTTATCAAATTGTATACTTTTAAAATATGAGGTTTAGTGTATATTAATTGACCACAGTAAAGCTGTTTAGAAATTTTATTTAATTTAATTTATTTATTTATTTATTTTTGCAGCCTACCAGGCTCCTCCGTCCATGGGATTTTCCAGGCTAGAGTCCTGGAGTGGGTTGCCATTGCCTTCTCCTTTTCTTAAACATACATCAGTTTAAATGTTTACTTTTCTTGAACATAGATGTCTTATTATGAGGAGTTTTTCATCCTTATCAAGAACATAAAATATAACAGTAATATATTGCTGATACATAATAATATTGGTATGTTGGAAATAGTAATTATGTTTAGAAATTTTAAAAAATAAATTTAAAAATATGAACCATGATAAAGACACAAGGAACTTTGAGAAAAGTATGCATTACTATTTTTACCTTTTCAAAAAAATGAATAAAGATGAGTGAAGGTGACCATTTGCCCCTCAAAAACACAAGCCCAATTTCAGCTCAACCTCCTGTTCATTCTGCACTCACACTCATGGTCTAATTCTTCTGTTCTTAATATGATATAAAGATGAGCCCATGAGGAAAAGAAGGAAACTGTAGCAAGTTTGGGTAGGGTTTGCCTCCCTCCTCCTGATCTCCTTGGCTGTGCCACACCCCAGGCTCTATGGGACAACCGAATTCGTGGTTTTTTCCCGAGTCTCCCTGAGAGAGGCGGGTTCAGCTGTTTTGGGGAGCTTGTTTATACGGAAAGCTCATCAGGACCATCGTCAGGACTGTCAGCAACTGTGGAAAATCTGTTTCTGAACCTCCAATAAAGCACAGTTCTAGCCAAGTGAGAGCTGAAAAAACATCTCAGTTTTTCTAAGAAAATCCCATAGACCCAACAGATTCAGTGTCATCCGAATATTCCACATGCAGTTTCACTTCTTTACTCATGTCTATTTAAGTGATTTTTGAAAGCTGTAATTACATAAACAGAGAGCCTCCCACACTCTGACAAGTGGAAAAATACATATTAACTCCAGACAAAATGTGGGTGGTGGTATCTTTTTTTTTTCCTTAAGCAAGCGTTCTACTGTCAGAAACTATGAAACACTACTGCAAACAGTGATAAGTGACTAAAAATCTTCCCTATTAGAAACTGTCACGTGGTTTCCTAGGATATTTTACTTTTTTTTTTTTAATCTTTCAGGGATAAACAGTAAAGTTCTTAAATCTAATTCTCTCTTCCCTATAAAATGTTGTCAATCCATCCCTTTTTCCAAATCCTTCAGTTTGTAAGAACTGACTAATTAGGGAACTGCTTGCTATTTTGAAGTGCATTGAATGTGTTCTTTTTGATATTTCGATTTCTCATCATTTGAATTGCATATTTTGAGGGTGGGCAATGGAAAAGAAAGGCAAGGCAAAAGCTTGTCCTCTGGTTTATAAACCAGCTCTTCTGCCGAAGGTTTTCATGTCAGTGTTAATGTGAAAAACAGGGCCACAAACCAAATCAGATGTCAGAATTAACATTGTTTTAACTACTTACGTTGGACTAATTTTAACCTTTAAATTGTTCATTTAACTGTTCAATATAGTATTAGTGTTTGTTGAATGTATGTCATATAAAAACAGCATAAAGAAATTAAGGTCACCTTGGAAAAATTAGAAGGAATGAGTAGAACAGAGATTAGAACTCAGATAGCCTAGCTTCAGAGCCCTACTCTCAAACACCATGCTATGCTATATCTCAAAACTGTGATTAATATTTATTGAAAGCTTACCCTGGGCCCATGTATTATTCTAAGCCCTTTACATTTAATATCTCAGTTAAGTTTCAAAAAAGGCCTTTGACATAAGCATTTCTGTCGTGTCATGTCATGTGTATACACGATCAGTCATATCTGACTCTTTGCCACCCCATGAACTGAAGCCCACCAGGCTCCTCTGTCCATGGAATTTTCCAGATAAGATTACTGGAGCAAGTTGCCATTTCCTTCTCTAGGGGATCTTCCTGACCCAGGCATTGAACCTGCATCTCTTGAGTCTCCTGTATTTCTATTTCCCAATATTCTAGATGGTGGGTCTGAGACATAGAAAGAATAAGTAGCTTGCCCAAGATTCATAGCAGCTGGCAAAGGAGGCATTCAAACAATGACAATCAGACTTCAGAGCCTGTGTTTCTCACCACACATCAAGGAAAATGAATTGACATGTACTCTGGGCAAATCATCATGTCTGGCATAGGAATTTTATAGCTAAAACCCCTGTCAGAAAGCAGCTTTGAGTCTTGTTAGGGAGTCAGACAAGTAAGGCACACTCTTATCTATCCCTTCCCCTTCCTCACTCCAGTTCTATGCTTCTTCTACCCAGATTTCACTCTGTGCTCAGAAAAATATTGAATGCATAATAACTGACCCACCTCTCACTTCCAAAATATTGGTTGTAGTGGAGAAGGGAAATGGGAGAGTGTAAAACTTTTATGTTTTTTCCTTAAAGAGCTTGGATTTTTAAATATTAAGGTATACAGAGACCGACAGTTGCCAATTCACTCAATCTGTCAAATCTGGGTCCACATATCTAAGTCTCCCATGGACTACTGGGTTACCAGAACTGTCATTCTATAGAATACATTAATAATTTAGCTGGAAGGAAGGTGTGAGTAATTTCAAGCCAAGGAAGTATTTCTATGAATCCGAAGACACGTGGACAAAAAATAGATTCATTCTGCTGGAGTATTATTCTTGAGTGGAAAAAGTGGGATATCTGATCAGCAAGAAGTAAAGCTTTGAGTTACTGAAATCTTGGAGATTTTTTAGATTATTTAGAGATCTTTTATTATAACTGAAATTTAAGACAGAAATTAGAACAGAAATTGCTACCAGGAACAGGGTTCTGCTGTAAGAACAAATATGAAATGTATGGCACTGACTTAGAAGTCAGGTACGGAGAATGAAGGGCTGCCCAGGTGGCGATAGTGGTAAAGAACTTTCCTGCCAGTGCAGGTAGATGTAAGAGACGTCGGTTCGATCCCTGACATCGTCGTCAGGTAGCACGGCACCCCACTCCAGTATTCTTGCCTGGAGAATTCCGTGGACAGAGGAGCCTGTGGGCTACAGTCCATGGGGTCGCAAAGAGTCAGACATAACTGAAGCAAATTAGCATACACACAGCAAGGAGAGTGAAGAAAATAGACACAGCAGGCTGCGCAGTTCGAAACTCACCTTATACAATGTCAAATATTTGGTAAAACTGTTATCATCTGGAAGCAGAATATGTGCTTCCTGAGACCACAGCTTTTAAAGGAAGTTGTTGGAAAATGTCAGAGTGTTATGGGCTACTATGTGCTGCTGTTAGCAAGATATTCTAAGAATGAGATTCTTCAGCCAAGAATCAGCTCACTGTCATGTAGAAATTAAAGAAAATAGAGTCAAGAGCTTTACTTAGTTGAAAATGATATTTATTTTAGTAAGACAGGTAAGTCTGAACAAAACTTTGAATATCAAAGGTCAGTTAGACTTCTTAATTGAATAGGATTTCAGTATTAGGGAAAAGATTAACTATACAATCTCTCCACCCAAGTCATGAAGTTAAGATAGAGAGGCTTAGGAATCAGGAAACAGAGAAAATAATGAAGAAAGAATTCCCATTCTCCCTTTCAGTTGACATGGCCATGTGGCTAGTTCTTACTAATAGAATCTGAGTGGAATAATACTTGTCACTTTGAGGATTAGGGGAAAGAAATGAGTGTGTCCTTTTCACTCTCATTTTTCCCCATCAATAAGCTAAATGCAAGTAGCCCTGGAGAAGAGCAAAGTGGTAAGATGATGGAGTCCTCTGTTCCAGAAAGATCGTCTGGAAGACCAGGTACCAGCTGGGAACATTCACATGGGACTGTTTATGTGCAAGAAAGAAATATTCATTTCGTCACTGAAATTTGTTGAGATTTGTGTTACAGCAGAAAACATTATCCTAAGTAACAAACAATGCGCAAAGTCTTTAATTCTAATTTGCTGCACTGCTTTATCCCATCTTTGAATTGTATAAATAGAGCTTGGTCTGTGCCACACTCTGTTCTAAGTCTTTTACAAAATAAATTACATGTATTAAATATTTTACACACATACACACATGCATATAGTCCCTTAAGTCCTCTATAGATGGCACCTCAGAACTTAATACTTAATTTTACCTCAGGAGACACTAAAAGTAGTCCTTTAACTATCTAAAAGTTACAAAAATAAGTCAGTTTGACTAAACAAAATGCAGGTGGATCCTTAGAGGACTTTAGTTACCCTTCCTTGTAAGATCTGCTTGAAGAGCACCCTGCTTTCAGCTCTATCATAAAATTTCCTCATTCATCTCCTTATTGGCCATTTATTTAAGGAAACACTGTCTAGACAGCAACTTGAGTCCAATTTAACTAGGAGGTTACATGATAGACTTCTTTGGATTCTATTGTACTTATGTTATAAAAAGTTTCTCCTATATACTATGGAGTCATCATTAAACAAATATTTATTGGGCACTTACTATTTATTGCTCTGCTCTGTGTTAGAGACGTAAAGATACTTGAGATAGATTTCTGTTCTTAAGGAGCAAAGAGTTTAGGGAACATGTAGGCAAGTAAAAAATTTTACATTATAACAAAACCTGACGAATGCAGGCATAGCAGCATGCATAGAGTGTGATATGAACAGTGGAGTCAGTGTCATAATTCTACAAAGAGCATGCTGTAGGCAAAAAAGGTTTTGAAATCAGAAGTGTGAAAAATACACACATACTTGATGTGAAAGAAAATGGTAGTGACTGCTTCAGCCAGTTATTCATGATCAATTACCATAGGAGTGGTCCAATTCGGTCACAAAAGAGCTCCAGCCATCAGTGCATCAAAGACCGAGTCCAAGTTACAGCATTTACTATTATTTGGAAATCTTTGTATGATTCCTGCCTTTCTTATTATTTCAAAATTTAATGCCAACTTGATTACCACTATTACTAGTATTTTTGCTTCGAATTTTCTCCCTAACAACCCTCTCTTAAAAATTAATTAGTTAACAGCTAATTCTTAAAAATTGTTTCTCCCAGTTTCTCTTTCTTTATCACCCCCATCTTCAAGCACATCTTTGCCCCTTATTTATTCTTTATTCTTCATGCTAGGCTCCTGATTGCCTACCCTGTAGTCTCCCTGTGTTTCCTTCATCTGATTCATTCTGATAATCCTCAAGAGATAAATATTCCAGTAGCACTATTTTAACTATGTCACACTCTAATTTCAAATCTTTTCATGGCCCCATGTTACTTAAGTTCTACCTTGTTACCTACCGTCCGTTATCCTTTTTGAGATTTGATTGCCCAATCTGTAAAATGGGGATAATTATCCTATTTAATTCATATATTCATCATTAAGTTCAAATCTCTGAAACGTGTGTTTAGAATAGTTTCCAGTAAATAGTAAGCATTCAAAATATTTGAGTTGCTGCTATTAGTTACAGCAAGATGTAAGGCAGTCTGAAATTTGACCCAAATTTAACTTTCTACTTTTATCTCACATAAAAACACCTTTTCACAATGAAGAGCAGGCTCCTCCTGGTTTTATTTTATTATTTTTCTTTACTTTATTTTACTTTACAATACTCTATTGGATTTGCCATACATCGACATGAATCCACCACAGGTGTACACGAGCTCCCAATCGTGAATCCCCCTCCCACCTCCCACCCCACAACGTCTCTCTGGATCATCCC
>SJYV01006835.1:35000-51397 GCA_006410875.1 Neotragus pygmaeus
ACACAGATAACAGCAAAAGTTAGGTTATCACAGTTCCACGTGCACTGACCAAGAACAGAACTGTCTAATTATTAAAAACAAATATGCATCTGGAAAGAGAGTTCCTTGGCCACAATTTGGAGATGTCTGAAGAAGTGAAAGCCATTAGAATCAGTGTTATCTTCCATAGTTATTTCCACAAGTCTTAGCTTCCATATCTGTTCAGTTTCAAATGATTTTGATAAGCTTTTACAGTAGAGAGAAATATTTTATTTTCTTTATTTACCTCTCTAGTGACCTGTATGAAACAGTCTCAAACAGGCATTGTCTACGTGAAATACTGACATCTAACTCATCTGTCATCAAAGAGGCACAGGGAAGCAAGCCAAGGGCCAACTCTGGAAAATTCCTGTAGAGAAGGCCAGTGTAATGTCGTCACACTTTGTACAGTATTTGTCTTCTTACTATATTCATTTTCTTATTGCATAAATATATGTAGAAAAGGATAAAGATTTTTATTTCATGTGCACTTTGTATAATATTTTACATATTAACAATACGTATAAAATATTTTTTAATTTATAAAATGAAGTTTATAATATAAAACAAATAAGACTATATCTTCTTACTATATATATATATACACATATATATATATATATCTTCTTACTATATACAAGTACACAGTCTGTATACAGCCTGTATAGAATAGAACATATATACATATACAGGTCAAGAAGCAACAGTTAGAACCAGACCTAGAACAATGGACTGGTTCAAAATTGGGAAAGGAATACGTCAAGGCTGTGTATTGTCACCCTGCTTATTTAACTTATATGCAGAGTACATCATGAAAAATACTGAGTTGAATGAAGCACAAGCCATAATCAAGATTGCCAGGAGAAAAATCAATGACCTTAGATATGTAAGTCACACCACCCTTAAGGCAGAAAGTGAAGAGGAACTAAAGAAGCTCTTAATAAAGGTGAAAGAGGAAAGTGAAAAAGCTGGCTTAAAACTCAACATCAAAAAAGCTAAGGTCAGGGCATCTTGTCCCATCACTTCATGGCAAATAGATGGGGAATCAGTGGAAATAGTGACAGACTTTATTTTCTTGGGTTCCAAAATCACTGCAGATAGTGAGTGCAGCCATGGGGGAAAAAAAAGGCAAAAATACTTGCTCCTTAGAAGAAAAACTATGACAGATCTAGACAGCATATTAGAAAGCAGAGACCTTACTTTGATGACAGATCTATCTAGTCAAAGCTGTGGTTTTTTCCAGTAGTCATCTATGGATGTGAGAGTTGGACAGTAAAGAAGGCTTAATACTGAAGAATGGATGCTTTTGAAATGTGGTGTTGGAGAAGACTTTTGAGAGTCCCTTGGACTGCAAGGATATCAAACCAGTCAATCCTAAAGTCAATCCTGAATATTCATTAGAAGGACTGATGATGAAGCTGAAGCTCCAGTACTTTGGCCACCTGATGCAAAGAGCGACTCATTAGAAAAGACCCTGATGCTGGGAAAGATTGAAGGCAGGAGGAGAAGGGAATAATAGGAGACAAGATGGTTAGATGGCATCACTGACTCAATGGACATGAGTTTGGGGAAGCTCCAGGAGATGGTGAAAGATGTGGAAGTCTGGTGTGCTGCAGTCCAAGAGGCTGCAAGAGTTGGACACAACTGAGCAACTGAACAACAACATATGTATATAGTAAGATCTTATTTCTTATTATATATCTTCTTACTATGTATGTATAATATATAGTATAAATGCACAGTATATATAGAATATATATATATTCTTAATGAGGACTTCCTAAGGTAATGCTAGTGGTAAAGAACCCATCTGTCAATGCAGGAGATTCAAGAGATGAGTTCTCTCTGGGTTGGGAAGATTCCCTGGAGTAGGAAATAGCAACCTGCTCCAGTATTCTTGCCTGGAAAATTCCATGGACAGAGGAACCTGTGGGTCCATGGCCAAAAACAGTCAGACATGACTAAGCTACTGAGCTTACATATATATACATATATGAACTTACATATACATATATACACACATATATACATACCGAGCTTACATATATATACATATATATGTGTGTATATATATGCATATATATAGTAAAAAGAGACTTATATGTTTTGTTTTATAAGTATGTAAAATACATATATGTTAAAGTTCTCTGACTTCTTTTATTATACTCTGCCTTTTAATCATCAAATAGCCATTGGGTCCCAAAACCCAGGCCTACAGACTATGAAAGATAGACAAAGCAGGGTGGTCCCTTAGGGGGCATTCAGAACTCACATTTTTTGTAAACATTCAAGTTTCTTAAAGGCAGAAAAGGATCTTGCATTTGTATTTGCTTCTTCCATTGTACACAATATGTGCCCAGTAAGGATTTGTGAGGTAAAGAGATTGTGAAATCCAAAGGCTTTCACCATTTTAAACTAAACTAGCTTAGGGGCCCTCACTTGCTTGGGCCTCCTCTAAGTCCTTGGAAGGGTCTCTAGCAGGATGTAACTTTGCTTTTGTAATATTTCTGTAAGATTTTTAAAATTCTGATTCATTAGGACTGCTGCCTCATTCCAATTTTAATTCTCTGTTGCCATATGTTATGCTAAGTGTGGGCAGGGGCATTGGAGAGGCCACAGGAATTTCATATCTGTAAATGTGTATCATTTTTCTTAAAGAGAAACACAAATTACAAAACTTCATGGCCCCACAAATTCTGGAATGTTCTCTTATCTTTAAAGTCACCTGACATAGAATATCATTTCTACTCTGAAATATGAATCACTTAGCTACCTATGTATAGTACCATGCAAAAATGGGGACTCATGTTAGCTTCTTACAGGACTTCACAACTTCAATGACTTTTTTGGCAGTGCAAAAGGAAGTTTTCTAAAGGAAATGCCTTATTTACAATTATTTCCCAAGGAATTCTCCCTATCAATCCTAATGAAGTTAATATTGCACAAATGAAATCTTTTTTAGATTTTTTTAGAATATCTTTCTCAAGTGATAAAGATGCTAACTAAGGTGCAAAACTTTTTAACTTGAGTTAAATTCTTGTCTTTTCAAAATATTAATGTATGCTATATATATACATACATACAAAATGTATGCTATATATACATAGTGCTAGTAAATGTATGAGTTAATTCTTTTTATCTTCCTAAACAATTATACAACAGTTTATAAAAACAAACAGCTTGTAGCAGCACATCTTATTTATACACCCCGAAGTTAGCAGAGGGCAGGCACTGAAGTAAAAAATTATGCCATAATGTAAAGCATCACTAGCCCAGTTCTTGCAAGCAATGATAAGTCTAATGAAATGAAAGAGGGCAAAGCCAGGGTAAACTTCAAGGACTCTTGAAAGCCCAGGATATTCCTTAACTGAATCTCATACCCAATTTGAGGCCTCTCTCATTCTGAAGCAATGGTGTATCCTTACATAACAGCACTTCAGGCAACTTTTAGAAGTCTGTGTAACTCACCTTAAAAGGGTCTTTAATTTTATCTGGCCCCAAATGGAAAAGAACATTTACACTTTCTATAGTTGCAATCTTTTTCTTTGGGGGAAGTAAAAGATGGCGCTTTGCATCAGAATTAGCAACTTTCTTAAGAAAATTAACAACTGAGCTTCCTTGGGGTTATCCCAGATCCTGAGACTCTCAGATTCTACTCTTATAGGTTGTTAAATGAACCACTGTTACATTCAAAATGAGATGAAAGAAATTGTGTGAGAATACTAAACTATTAAAATGGAAAGCTTAGTTGTAAATTCAAGAGAGTTCCCTTCCCTGCTCCAGAGAGGATGGGTTCCAAATATATGAAGAAATCTTGGGAGAGTCAATGACACAAAGAAATATCACATAAATTTACCAATATAAAACTCAGACTGGGCTGCATTCATTATTACTCTTTAGAGTTATTTTCCATTTCAAAGGAACAAGTCTACAAGAAAATTTTGAAACTTGGACAAAAAAGAAAAGATTATCAGTTCAATTGCAAAGAACCACATTTGTTTGTTATTCATTGCCACATAAATAAAATTTATTGTATTCTGTGTGTATCAGACATTACGCTACATCCAAGAGATAACTTTTTTTTAAAGTTCTATTCTCTAGGAGCAAATCGTTTAATGAAAAGATGAAAACTTAACAGTAAACAAAGTGTAATGTCATAATTGCTTGAAGAGATGCCTACTTAGTGAATGATTTTGGTTTGTCCAGGTTTGGGGAAGAAAAGGACTACACAAAGAGTCTTGAAATTTTGTTGGTTCTACCAGTAACTAACCATGTGACTTACCTACAGAATCCCTTTCTAGGAGTCTGTTCCTTCATTTGCAAAATGAAAGATATTTGACCAGATACTCTCTACAGTTTGAGGTCTACATTATCTTATTCTGTGGGAAATTTCCTAATTAATTCCCTATTGATTCTCTTCATTTTGGATGATTTTACTACCTATAATGGCACAACTTGTTTTCCTTTCAATAGGCTCATTCTTTTAAAGAAGGCCAACTATATGTCTTTTTCTCATCCTCTCTCTTCTATTGATTAGCCTATTTGCCTCTTCCTTCAGTAAAGTAAACAAAGCACTTTCTGTTAGTCATCATTATGCTCAAGAAACAGGTAAGCAATTTTTTTCAAGAGGAAGATGCTAATGCTAATTGCCTTTCAGTTCTACAAAATTCTCTATGCCCTAAAGTGAAATCCTAGATCCCACAATACATTGTAAAACTTTGCTGGAGGAGATGCTTTGCAGGTAATAAAGGATTACTCCATTGTAAGTGGCAGCTATATCTATGATTATTTAACACAGGTAAGAGGTAACAAGCATTTAGCCTTGTTCTTGGGCAGAAGGTAAAAAGAAGTCCAGGACTTTCTTTTCACAGATCTCACTAGAGAAGTACAAATTTCTACCATAAGCTGTCTAGCATAAGGCAAGATAAGTATCCTTGCTGAGGAAGAGTAAAAACAGAGAATGAAATTAATTCAGTAG
The DNA here is from genome assembly GCA_006410875.1 of Neotragus pygmaeus. NCBI lineage: Eukaryota > Metazoa > Chordata > Mammalia > Artiodactyla > Bovidae > Neotragus > Neotragus pygmaeus. The sequence goes on from SJYV01006835.1 coordinate 39,997, forward strand.
ACAACTCTATTCCCTTTATTCTCCTTGCCACCATCCATCTTTGGCTATAGCTATCCGAGTCCCTGGATCAATGCAAGTTAAAGACCTCTCTCTAGCTGATATATTGTAGGTTTCAAGGTAGACTCAGAAGATGCTCAAGGCCAGTTTTCAGAAAGGTCTAAAATTTGGTGACTTCAGTTTGTTGCCTAGTAGTCAATTTCTTCATTAGAAACTCATCCACTGTCACAAATCACAAAGTTCTTGCTTTGTAGCTGAATCTTAGAGTGAAGTTGCTTCTCAGCTAAGGATAAAAAACTCTTTTCAAAGAAGACTTAGGATAACTTACATAAATGTCAAACTGTTTATTTACATCACTCATCTCTTTTATATTAATATATATTAAAGATCTTATCTTAAGCCTTCCCTTCATAGCCGAGCAAAATTGGTAAGTGAACAACAGACCGCAGTTGATCAGTCGTTGATCTTGTAACTGAAGGACAATATTTTGCTATAGTAAATCCACAGATAGTAGAGATAGTAAGTGGAAAAGTTAGAATGATATCTGCTCCACACTCAACCCCACTGAATGGCATTTGAACTAATTATATAAGCCAAGATACAAAAACTTTTCATTAATGACCAGAGGCAATTGGGGTGACCATTAACATTGCTTCTGGACCTGCAGCAAAGCTTATCACCGAGTAGAAGACCTCCACATTCTTATCACTGTGGTGAAGATCACAGTGTTCTACAAAATGAGGACAGTGGCATCACCATGTTAACATCCAACACAGCAATGGAAGAGACCTCAGTGTCTCACTCAGGTGTGGGTACTCTGAGGACATCTCCAGGAGATGGCAGATCCACAGCAGCCACGGATACAGAAAGAGTTTATGCCCGGCAAGAATTTATGGTCGTAGATAGCATGACAGCTGTTGCACCCTGAGTTAAAATGTTTTTGTGAGCTATCTAGTTTCCAAACATTCTTGAGGATGAGGATTACATAGTTCAGGGTGCACAAGTACTGTTTTAGATGGGAGCAAGAGTTTGTTGGGCTTCCGAGTTAGCACTACTGGTAGAGATCCTGCCTGCCAATACAGGAGTTGTAAGAGACACAGGTTCGATCCCTGGGTCAGAAAGATCCCCTGGAGGAGGGCACGGTAACCTACTCCAGTATTCTTGCCTGGAGAATCTCATGGACAGAAGAGCCTGGCAGGCTACAATCCATGGGGTCTCACAGAGTCGGGCATGACTGGAGGGACTTAGCACACACACGAGTTTTTTATTTGGCTTAAGTAGAGACTTTGAGAAAAATGCAAAAGAATATGAACGTCTCTTACATTCCACATTTACCCTTAGTCATTTCACTCATTCAACAAAATATTTCATAAGCATCCACTATGTCAGGTACTCTGCTAGGTTTAAAGTATACTGTGGTAAATAAAATAGACTTGGCTCCTGTCTTTACATACCTAGTGGCCCACACAGTAAAAAAAATCTGCTTGCAATGCAAGACACTTGAGTTTGATCCCTGGGTCAGGAAGGTCTCCCAGAGATGGGAACAGCAACCCATTTCAGTATTCTTCCCTTGAGATTTCCATGGACAGAAGAGCCTGTTGGGCTACAGTCTATGGTGTTGCAAAGAGTCAGACACGACTGAGCAACTAACACTTTCATTTTCACTTGTCTTTATGGAGTTTACAGTCTAATCAAGGTGGCAAATATGGAACAAGCCAGCAAATGAGTTAGTGTATGACGTGATAATAGATGCTGTGGGGGAAGATAGAGAAAAAGAAAATAGCGAAGTGTTGTGATTTACTTTGTTTAGTTTTAAGAGGGCTTTCTGAGGAGGTGACATTGCAGGGAGCTATGAAGGATAAGGGGAAGCCATGGTTAAAGACACAATGGTGGGAAAAGGGTGTGTGTCTGAGAATGGAAGTCAGGACGGCATACTTGGAGTTAGGTTACAGATTTCACCGGGTTGACTCTTAAGTTGAATAGACATAGCTTCAAACCATTGCCTCTCTTAATTACCTCCAGTGTCACAAAGTGAGAAAATGCTTATAATTGTTGACATGCCAAAGTATTTGATATACCCTTTTTCAACTTTTCATTGAAAAGCTATATTGGGAACAAAAGAAAAAAGAAGAGCTTATGTCATAAACTATGAGCTGGCCTAGGGAGATAGGAAAAGTAAAAACAGTATGATACAAAGTTATTATTTTGTTCTTCAGTATCATAATTAAAGTAGTATTGATTTAAATGTGTATACGATAAACACATAATTGGTAGAATTTAAAACAGAAGATCCTTTTAAAATCTCTTTAAAAGACAAAAACAAACAAAATATGGTCCAAATATCAAGAAAGGAAGCATAGAAAATAGCAAGGAGGCATAGAAAATAGAATCTATATAACAAGATAACAGAAGTTAAGACCAAACATATCAGTGATGACAATGTATGTAAATGTGTTGAACTCCCCAATTAAAAGGCAGAGACTCTCAGATTAGAGGAGAAAACAACATTGAACAATATGCTGTTTACAAGAGACAAAATTAAAACAAGATGACTCAGAAAGATTATAAATAAAGGATAGGCTAAGATACATCTGTAAAATGCAAACAAAATGACAACAGAAGTGGCAATATTCCTATCAGTCAAAGTAGATTTCACGATAAAGATTATTAACAGTGCAAAGAGGATTTTATTGTATTTAAAACAGAAGCAATCTGAATGCAGTCCTATTCATTATCAAATATATGTGCCAAGCAATCAATATACAGAGGAGAAAAACCCATATAAATAATTTTAACTAAATCATCATCACAGTAAGAGACTTTGATACACCATATCAATTCATGCCAGAGTAGCTGAATAAAATATAAAAATCTAGGAAATTTGATATATATTAAAATCTACAACTTTAAGAAAGAAAATAAACAAGATCTTGTTTTTAAAGTGGCAATATCCTAGGACATAAAGAGAATGAGATAAGTTCTCTAAAGCAGAAATTGTTCAGAATACAATCCAAAACACAAAGAAAATATTGTGAATTATTTTCTTAAGTTTAAACAAAGTATCTCAACATCATAAAAAGTTTAAAACTCATGCCTTAATACAAATTGAGTCAAAGAATGAGCACAGATGAGAACTATAGTCTAGAAAACACCAAAAATCATAAAACCAATGAAAGCTAACATTTATGGAGTACTTAAGTGTGATTTGGAGAAGGCAATGGCACCCCACTCCAGTCCTCTTGCCTGGAAAATCCCATGGACGGAGGAGCCTGGTGGGCTGCAGTCCATGGGATCACTAAGAGTCAGACACGAGTGAGCGACTTCATTTTCACTTTCATGCATTGGAGAAGGAAATGGCAACCCACTCCAGTGTNGAAAAACCATAGCCTTGACTAGATGGACCTTCATCGGCAAAGTAATGTCTCTGCTTTTGAATATACTATTTTACCATAGTCTTCACCATTCCCCATCATTTAGCTTCCATCATGGGATTGCTTCAATCACTGAATTTGATTGCCTGGCCACTGAAGATATATGAATAGCAAACTCTGGTTAAAGGCTCCTCTTTACATTTAAATTCCTTTAAAATCAGTTTACTGGACACAAAATAATTTTCAAAAATATGGTACTAGACACACAGCAGAATATGATAAAGCTAAAGCTTGAAGTCCTGCCTTTATAGTATATGTAAACAAAGAAAACTCTATCTTATAGAACCATACTAAACTATTCTTTAAACACTGCTATTCTATGTTATTTTGTGCCATAAAGTAAAACCTGCTTAGAATAAAGACATGGATTTGAATCTGAACTTTGACACATACTACCTACGTGATCCCAGTCAATTACAACTTTACTTAAGCTTCACAAATAATGTTGAAAGTATCATCAATCATGCAAGTAATATTTAATAAACAGTCAAAGTTTTGAGCAGAAGGAAATGTGAGATTCAAGAAGAAACACGGGCCAGTACTGAAGGAGTCCACTGGCCTTGCCAAAGCATCACGTTTCATAGTTGTATGTTGCAGCAATCAAGAGCCACAGTGAAGTACCAGAGCCCTGGGAGAGGACGTAACGATTCTGGGAATCTGTATGGAGGAGCAAAACAGTAAGGGATATAAACACTAAGGAGTGGGCAATGGTGGGAAATGTTTCCAAAGGAATTGAGGAGCAGCTAGAGATTGGGAAAAACAGGAAACAGTAGTCATAGAAAAACAGAGAAAGAGAAAAGTATAAAGGAAGTGTTTGGCCACACAAATGCTCCTCAGGGGTCAGGTGAAAGGGACTAGAATGCTACCTCCTTACCAAGAACAGAGTGATGGTATGAGATACTGACAACACAAGATGAGAGTAGAATTGAGGTAAAGACAATAGAAATGTAAAACAAATCTAACAAAAATCCAGTAAGTGAAAGAGAGAAATATAAAAAAGCTTTAGCAAGACATGTTGGTTTATAAAAGATTTACTTAATGGAAGAGACTACATATATACTTGTATTGGAAAAGCCACACTAATTTCCTCCCTTACTCTTACACTCACAATACTTCTGACACCAGATGTGTAGGTTATCTACACAAAGCAGTTCTGATACTAACTGCCTGGAGTTAATGCAGATCAGATTAAGAACACAGTCTCACAAAACTGCCTACCACTTCAGATGCCAGCCTCAAGCAGTATGTCCCCAGGTTATCTACAGTTTCTGAGTTTGCTACAAATCAAAGTTTCCTATAAACCCCTCTGTGTGTGTGTGTATGTTAATTGCTCAGTTGTGTCTGGTTCTTTGCGACCCCATGGACTGTAGCTGACCAGGATCCTCTCCATGGGATTTTCCAGGCAAGAATACTGGAGTAGGTTGCCATTCCCTTTTTCAGGGGATCTTCCGAATCCAGGGATCAAACCCAGATCTCCAGCATTGCAGACAGATTCTTTATCATCTGAGCCACCAGGGAAACTCCAAATCCCCTCTTAGATTCTATAATTTTCTAGAACAGTGCAAAGAACTCAGGGAGACATGTTTACTGGTTTATTATATAATAATCAATATGATGAAGGATGTAGTTGTGCAGTCTGTTGAAGAGGACAAGGTCTGCAAATACCCTAAGTGCAGGAGCCTCTGTCCCTGTGGAGTTGGGTAGACCATCCTTCTAACATATACACATATATTCACCAGTCTAGAAGCTCTCCAACCCCTGTACTGTAGGGAATTTTATGGAGGCTTTATCACTAACTCAGTTTCTAGCTCCTCTTCCTTTCCTAGAAGATGGGGGTTATGGTAAGAAAGTTACAACCTTCTAATCATAGCTTAGTCTTTCTGATAACCAGTCTCCATCCTGAAGCCATCCTGGAGTTCACCAAAAGTCATGGCATTGGAATAAGAGATAATCCTATCACTTCAGAAATTATGGGTTTTAAGAGGCCAGTGTTAGGAATTAGGCTCACCTGTTAGCTGTCAGAACCATTCTTCACCCTTACCCTACTCATCTTTACATCACAGGGAACAATATTTCAGGTTCTCCCACTAGTTGGTTTCTATCAGGTTTAACTCACGGAAAGCACTGGTGGAAGACAGGAGGGGAGGGGGACAAGTCAGGGTTCTGATGATTCTTTGGTGTCTTTATCTTCTTTCTCCCTTCCTCCATGCCTGTCTTCTAGAGGTGATATCCCCAGCAGTGGACACTTTTCTTCTTTGGCTCCAGGTCCTGCTAGAGAGTCCCTCCCACGGTGTCCACACCATCTAACAGGCAGGCTCAGATCTTGGGCTCTGTTATACTACCTCCTTTTTTTGACTCCCCAGCCCTGTAAACACAGACAATTCTGGGTGTGTCTGAGCCTTAGGTGCCTCTCCCCATTTCCTTAACTTTCCATTACTGGTATAACCAATAACTCGTATTGAATTTTCTCTGCTTATGTTATCTAGGGTAGTTTCTGATTTTTCTCATCATATTCTAACTGAAAAAAGGCTAAATCAATTTGAGCCATACTAATGGATTGATAGAAATAGAGAGACCAGATTAAGAGAAGTAGTAGTCTTGTGTTCTGCAGCGATCAAACCACACTTAGATTCCTTGCTTTAGCTCATTTGAAGAAAAATATCTCTAAACAGGATGTCTGGAATAAGACAGCCTCTAATTATGAGGGATATAGAAACCTCACTACATCAGGCAAAATAAAAGAACTTGGGAGCATAGTTATAGGAATCACCTTGAATGTGACTATTGAAAGTGTGGTCACACGGAAGGAAAAAACAGACATATTTTATGTTTCACATTGTGAAATGAGGAGGATCAAATTATGAAGAATCTTCCAATAAATAAAAATAAATGGAGTGCCTCATAAAGTTTGTGTTTTTGGTCATTAAAAATGACCAAGAAAAGGCTGTAAGGCCATTTTCAAGAGTCCTGTACTAGTGCTGGGCTGTACTGGGTGATGCGTAAAATTCTTTCCAAAGTGAAAAGTACATAGCATACAGTATCAACAGCACAATCCATGAAAGAAATAGTAATTGTCTAACAATTAAAAAGTTCTCTAAGAAAGGCAATGTCTAGAAAATAAGAAGCCACAGGTTGGGAAAAAATGGTTGTCAAAGACATATGTGATAAAGGACTTTATCCAAAATATACAAGGAACTCTTAAAATTTAACAATGAGAAAATGAACAGCCAGATTTTTAAATGGCCCAAAGACCTTAACAGACCCTTCACCAAAAGATATACAGATTACAAATAAATATTATGAAAAAGCATTCCACATCATAAGCCATCAGGGAAATGCAAATTAGAACAAAAATGAGGTATTATTACATACCTATTACAAAGGCCAAAATACTGACAACATTAAATGCTAATGAGGATGTGGAGCAACAGGAACATTCATTGCTGGTAGGAATAGAAAATGGCACAGCCACTTTGGAAGATAGTTTGGTAATTTCTTACAAAACTAAACAGACTCTTACTTACCATAAGATTCAGCAGTCACACTTCTTGATATCTACCCAAAGGAGTTAAAAACATATATCCACAAAACACATGCACACAGATATTTATAGCAGCTTATTCAGAATTGCTAAAACTTGAAAGCAGCAAAGATGTCCTTCAATAGGTTAATAGATATGAAAACTGTGGTATATCCAGACAATGGAATAGTATTCAGCACTAAAAAGAAATGAGCTACATAGCCATGAAAAGGCAAGGAAGAAATTTAAATGCATATTGCTAAGTGAAAAAAGCCAATCTGAAAAGGCTGTATAGTTTAAAATACTGTATAGTTTAAACTATATGACATATTGGAAAAGGCAAAATTATAGAGACAGTAAAAAGATCAGTGGTTGCCAGAGACAGGGAGTATATGGCTTACCCAGGTCTCTGCAATCAGATCAAATATAGTAGCACAATGAGAACACAGTACCATTAATCCATAAAATTGCCTCATTTTAAAGATACCTATTTAAGTCAACCAAATTCAAGTCCATCCACCCATTTCCAAAGCATCTCACAGTTACCAATTTACATTTTCCAGAAGACTAAGATATGGCTCATTTTATATCATGTTCCTCTCAAAATAAGCTCTGTCAACTTGTGGTGTGCTATCTGAGTGGAAATTATCAAGACTGCTATTTCAATAGAACTGATATTTGCCCATCTGGGAAGATGCATATCACAACAGTTCGCTGATAGACATATTTTGATATAAAATCTAAATCGTGTTTTACCTCTACAGATTTTTTCACCTCACTTTCTTCTTGATTTTATCTCAAATATTTTGAAAATGTTCCAATTTTGACATTAATCCAATTGCAGAGAACTCTAGCATAAAATGAAGAAAGATACATGAAAAGAACAGCATTAACCATATAAAACATATTCATGCTACATATAAAGCAATCAGAGAAAACACGCTTACATACCCAAGATATGCAATCTAACATGTGTGACATTCTATTTAATAAAGGAATATTTTTTTTAAATTTATGCTGGTCAATTACATATTTGCTTTTTCTTCTGGCCACACCACACAGCAGGCAGCATGCCCCCTACATGGAGGCACAGTGGCAATGTGGCACAGTGCCCCCCTCATGGCAGTCCAGTGGTTAGGACTCCATGGTTAGTCATGGAGTCCATGGAGTCCTAACCAGTGGATGGCCAGGGAATTCCCTTACATATTTGCTTTTAACAATAACTAGAATTTAAATGGCATCTAATCACTATATTGTACATGCTGAAATAAAAAAGAAATTCTTGTGTATCAACTGCAGTAAACATAGCTATTATTTCTATTTTTATTGATACCTTTATTATAAATGTCTNGAAATTATGGGTTTTAAGAGGCCAGTGTTAGGAATTAGGCTCACCTGTTAGCTGTCAGAACCATTCTTCACCCTTACCCTACTCATCTTTACATCACAGGGAACAATATTTCAGGTTCTCCCACTAGTTGGTTTCTATCAGGTTTAACTCACGGAAAGCACTGGTGGAAGACAGGAGGGGAGGGGGACAAGTCAGGGTTCTGATGATTCTTTGGTGTCTTTATCTTCTTTCTCCCTTCCTCCATGCCTGTCTTCTAGAGGTGATATCCCCAGCAGTGGACACTTTTCTTCTTTGGCTCCAGGTCCTGCTAGAGAGTCCCTCCCACGGTGTCCACACCATCTAACAGGCAGGCTCAGATCTTGGGCTCTGTTATACTACCTCCTTTTTTTGACTCCCCAGCCCTGTAAACACAGACAATTCTGGGTGTGTCTGAGCCTTAGGTGCCTCTCCCCATTTCCTTAACTTTCCATTACTGGTATAACCAATTACTCGTATTGAATTTTCTCTGCTTATGTTATCTAGGGTAGTTCCTGATTTTTCTCATCATATTCTAACTGAAAAAAGGCTAAATCAATTTGAGCCATACTAATGGATTGATAGAAATAGAGAGACCAGATTAAGAGAAGTAGTAGTCTTGTGTTCTGCAGCGATCAAACCACACTTAGATTCCTTGCTTTAGCTCATTTGAAGAAAAATATCTCTAAACAGGATGTCTGGAATAAGACAGCCTCTAATTATGAGGGATATAGAAACCTCACTACATCAGGCAAAATAAAAGAACTTGGGAGCATAGTTATAGGAATCACCTTGAATGTGACTATTGAAAGTGTGGTCACACGGAAGGAAAAAACAGACATATTTTATGTTTCACATTGTGAAATGAGGAGGATCAAATTATGAAGAATCTTCCAATAAATAAAAATAAATGGAGTGCCTCATAAAGTTTGTGTTTTTGGTCATTAAAAATGACCAAGAAAAGGCTGTAAGGCCATTTTCAAGAGTCCTGTACTAGTGCTGGGCTGTACTGGGTGATGCGTAAAATTCTTTCCAAAGTGAAAAGTACATAGCATACAGTATCAACAGCACAATCCATGAAAGAAATAGTAATTGTCTAACAATTAAAAAGTTCTCTAAGAAAGGCAATGTCTAGAAAATAAGAAGCCACAGGTTGGGAAAAAATGGTTGTCAAAGACATATGTGATAAAGGACTTTATCCAAAATATACAAGGAACTCTTAAAATTTAACAATGAGAAAATGAACAGCCAGATTTTTAAATGGCCCAAAGACCTTAACAGACCCTTCACCAAAAGATATACAGATTACAAATAAATATTATGAAAAAGCATTCCACATCATAAGCCATCAGGGAAATGCAAATTAGAACAAAAATGAGGTATTATTACATACCTATTACAAAGGCCAAAATACTGACAACATTAAATGCTAATGAGGATGTGGAGCAACAGGAACATTCATTGCTGGTAGGAATAGAAAATGGCACAGCCACTTTGGAAGATAGTTTGGTAATTTCTTACAAAACTAAACAGACTCTTACTTACCATAAGATTCAGCAGTCACACTTCTTGATATCTACCCAAAGGAGTTAAAAACATATATCCACAAAACACATGCACACAGATATTTATAGCAGCTTATTCAGAATTGCTAAAACTTGAAAGCAGCAAAGATGTCCTTCAATAGGTTAATAGATATGAAAACTGTGGTATATCCAGACAATGGAATAGTATTCAGCACTAAAAAGAAATGAGCTACATAGCCATGAAAAGGCAAGGAAGAAATTTAAATGCATATTGCTAAGTGAAAAAAGCCAATCTGAAAAGGCTGTATAGTTTAAAATACTGTATAGTTTAAACTATATGACATATTGGAAAAGGCAAAATTATAGAGACAGTAAAAAGATCAGTGGTTGCCAGAGACAGGGAGTATATGGCTTACCCAGGTCTCTGCAATCAGATCAAATATAGTAGCACAATGAGAACACAGTACCATTAATCCATAAAATTGCCTCATTTTAAAGATACCTATTTAAGTCAACCAAATTCAAGTCCATCCACCCATTTCCAAAGCATCTCACAGTTACCAATTTACATTTTCCAGAAGACTAAGATATGGCTCATTTTATATCATGTTCCTCTCAAAATAAGCTCTGTCAACTTGTGGTGTGCTATCTGAGTGGAAATTATCAAGACTGCTATTTCAATAGAACTGATATTTGCCCATCTGGGAAGATGCATATCACAACAGTTCGCTGATAGACATATTTTGATATAAAATCTAAATCGTGTTTTACCTCTACAGATTTTTTCACCTCACTTTCTTCTTGATTTTATCTCAAATATTTTGAAAATGTTCCAATTTTGACATTAATCCAATTGCAGAGAACTCTAGCATAAAATGAAGAAAGATACATGAAAAGAACAGCATTAACCATATAAAACATATTCATGCTACATATAAAGCAATCAGAGAAAACACGCTTACATACCCAAGATATGCAATCTAACATGTGTGACATTCTATTTAATAAAGGAATATTTTTTTTAAATTTATGCTGGTCAATTACATATTTGCTTTTTCTTCTGGCCACACCACACAGCAGGCAGCATGCCCCCTACATGGAGGCACAGTGGCAATGTGGCACAGTGCCCCCTTCATGGCAGTCCAGTGGTTAGGACTCCATGGTTAGTCATGGAGTCCATGGAGTCCTAACCAGTGGATGGCCAGGGAATTCCCTTACATATTTGCTTTTAACAATAACTAGAATTTAAATGGCATCTAATCACTATATTGTACATGCTGAAATAAAAAAGAAATTCTTGTGTATCAACTGCAGTAAACATAGCTATTATTTCTATTTTTATTGATACCTTTATTATAAATGTCTTTTTGCTTTGAGCCAATCCATAAATAAAAATAAAGTATTTCTACATATAGTATTAATAATGCTGCATGATAAAATCACCTCAACACCAATGGCTTAGGATAATAAGCCTTTACTTAGCTTGCAAGCCTTCACATCAGTTCAGTTCAGTTCAGTTCAGTCGCTCAGTTGTGTCCAACCCTTCACAATCCCATGAATA
>SJYV01006837.1:0-13925 GCA_006410875.1 Neotragus pygmaeus
TCCTGGAATGTGAAGTGAAGTGGGCCTTAGGAAGCATCACTGTGAACAAAGCCAGTGGAGGTGACAGAAATCTAGTTGAGCTATTTAAATCCTGAAAGATGCTGTGATGCTGTGAAAGTGTTGCATTCAATTTGACAGCAAATTTGAGAAATGCAGCAGTGGCCAGTTTTCATTCCAATCCCAAAGGAAGGCAATGCCAAAGAATGCTCAAACTACCACAGTATTGCACTCATCTCACACATTAGTAAAGCAATATATGTAATGTATATATATATATATATATATATACGTATGTATGTATATTCACATATGTATAGTCTTCCCAGGTGGTGCTATTAGTAAAGAACATGCCTGCCACTTCAGAATTCTTGCCTGGAGAATCCCATGACAAAGGGGCCTGGCAAGCTACAGTCCATAGGGTTGCAAAGAGTCTGACACTACTGAAGTGACTTAGCATACATGCGTGCTGGAGTGGGTTGTCATGCACTCCTCCAGGGAATCTTCCCAACCCAGGAATCAAACCTGTGTCTCCTGTGTTGCAGGTGGACTCTTTGCCTACCAAGCGACCTGGGAAGCATACACACACCTTCTTAAACCAATCTTCTGTTGATGGGCACTTGGATTTTTCTTTTTTTAATGTAGTGGCTTTTGTTTAAATAGTGCCTCTATGAACATTGGAGTGTATGTACTTTTTCAAATTAAAGTTTTTGTCTTTTCTGGATAATATAGCCATGTATAGGATTGCTGGGCCATATAGTAGTTCTACAATTTACTTTTCTGAGGAACCTGCTTAATATTTTCATAGTGGCTGTGCCACTTTACATTCTCACCAACAGAGTTTGAAGGTTCCCTTTTCTCCACACCTTCTTTAGCATGTTATTTGTAGATTTTGATGATAGCCATTTTGACCAGTGTAAGGTGATGTCTCACTGTGGTTTTGATTTGCATTTCTCTAATAATGAGCAATGTTGAGCATCTTTTAATGTCTCTGATGGCCATCTATATGTCTTCCTCAGAGAAATGTCTATTTGGGTCTTTTGTCCATTTATTGATTGTGTTGTTTGTTTTTTCAATGTTGAGTTGTATGTACTGCTTGTGTATTTTGGAAATTAATCTATCATTGGTAGCATCATTTGCAAATATTCTCTTCCATTTCACAGCTTTTTCTTTCCTGATGGTTATCATTTCTGTGCAAAAGATCTTAAGTTTCATTAGGTCCAACTCATTTATTTTTACTTTTATTCCATTTGCATTGGGAGATTGATCTAAGAAAATGTTGCTAAGATTTATATCTGAGTATGTTTTGCCTGTATTCTTTTCTAGGAGTTGTATGGTGTCATGCCTTATAAATATTTAGGCCTTTATGCCATTTTGAGTATATTTTTGCATATGCTATGATAGCATGTTCTAATTTCACTGATTTACATTAAACTGTCCAAATTTCCCAACACCATTTGTTGGAGAGACTGTCTTTTCTCCATTGTATATTCTTGCCTACCTTGTCTTAGATGAACTGACCATAGGTGTGTGGGTTTATTTCTTGGCTCTCTATTCTGTTTCATTGATCTATATGTCTGTTTCTGTGCCAATACCACAATGTTTGGGTTCCTTTAATTTTTTAGTATAGTGTGAATTCTGGAAAGGTTATGCCTCCAGCTTTTTTTCTTTTCTCTCAGAATTGCTTTGGCAATCTAGGGTCTTTTGTGGCTTCATAGAAATTTTAGGATTATTTGCTCTAGTTCTGTGTACTTTGAGAGGGATTTTATTAAATCTATAGATAATTTTGCATAATGTGGCCATTTTAACACATTGATTCTTCCAACATACAAGCATGAGATATATTTCCATTTCTTTGAATTCCCTTCAATTTCTTTGAGTATTTTATAACTTTCACTTCTGGGTTTAGATAATTTCTAAACATTTTTGATATGACCTTAAATGGTATTGTTTTTATACTTTCATTTTCTGATATTTCATTGCTAGTGCAAAGAAATGCAATAGATTTTTGCAGACTAATCTTACATCCTGCTAACTTTCTTAATTTATTTATTAGTTCTAGTAGCTTTTGCATGGATACTATAGGATGTTTTCTATACATAGAAGATCATGTCAGCTGCAAATAGTGACAGTTTTATCTCTTCCTTTCCAAGTAAGCTACCTTTTTCCCCTGTCTGATTGCAGTAGCTAGATATTTCAATACTGTGTTGAATAGAAGTTGTTAAGAGTGTGCATGCTTGTTTTATTCCTACATTTAGCTAAAAGGCTTTCAGCTTTTCACTGTTGAGTATTGCATTGGCTGTGAGTTCATCATAAGTGATTTTTAGTATGTTGATATACATTCCTTCTATACTTAATTGCTGAGTATTTATCATGAATGGATGTTGAATTTTGTCACATGCTTTTTCTGCCTCTATTTAAATGATCATATGGTTTTTACTTTCCTTTTTGAAAGTGGTGTACCACATTGATTGCTTTGTATATGTTGAACTATCTACAATTAATTCAAATTCATCGTGATGCATGATCCTTTTTAGGTATTGTTGGATTTGCTTTGCTAGTAGTTTGTTAAGGATTTTGCATGAATATTCATCAAAGATATTGGTCTATAATTTTATTTTATTTTTTGTAGTGTCTTTGGTGTTAGTATCAGGGTGGTGGTGGCTCCATAGAATGAATTTGGGAGTGTTCCATCCTCTTCAATTTTTTTGGAATGGTTTCAGAAGAATATGTATAAGCTCTTCTTTAAATGTATGTTTCAGAGAATTACCCACTGAAGCCATCTGTTTGTAGAATTTTGTTTGCAGGAAGTTTCTTAAATTACAAATTTTATTATACTTCTAGTTATCATTCTGTTCAAATTTATCTGTCTCATCTTGAATCAGTTTTGGCAGGCTATGTGTTTCTAGAAATTTGTCCATTCCCCTCATGTTGTCCACTTTTTTAGTACATAGCTTTACACAGTAATCCCTTGCCACTTTTTTAGTACATAGCTTTACACAGTAATCCCTTGCCACTTTTTTAGTACATAGCTTTACACAGTAATCCCTTGCCATTTTAAAAATCTCTGCGGTATCCACATTATTTTCTTATTTTGTTTATTTGGGTCCTCTCTCTTTTCTTACAAGTAAGCCTGACTAGACCTTTGTTAATTTCATCTTTCAAAAAACAAACAAAACAATTCTTGACTTTATTGATCTTTTTGCTTGTTACTTTAAATCTCTTATTTATTTACTCTCTGATCTTCATTATTTCTTTCCTTCCACCATTTTTTAAAATTCTTTGAAACAGTAAGTAGTTGTTTATTTTAGATTTTTCTTGTTTCTTGAGGAAAAATTGTATCACTATAAACTTGCCTCTTAAAACTACTTTTGTGGCATCCCATAAATTTTATACGGTTTTATTTTCATTTTTGCTTATCTTAAGATATGTTCTGATTTCTTCTTCGATTTAATCATTGACCTATTGATTATTTTAGTGGCATGTTTAGCGTCCATGTGTTTTTTGCTGTTTCTATTTTTCTTTTCATAATTTCTAGTTTCATAGTGCTGTGGTCAGAAAAGATACTTGAAATTATTTCTATCATCTTAAATTTGTTAGGCTTTTGTTACCTAGATAATGGTCTATCCTAGAGGACATTTCATGCACACTTGAAAAGAATGCATTTTGATCTTTGGTTTTGTTTTTAGGATGGTGTGTCTTATAGATATCAGTTAAGTCCAACTGGTCTAATGTATCATTTAGGATCTCTGGTGCCTTATTGAATTTTCTGTCTAAGTGATCTGTCCATTGATGTCACTGGGTGTTAAAGACTCTTACTACTGTTGTATTACTGTCCCTTTGTCCTTTTATGTCTGTTAGTATTTATTTTACATACTTAGGTGTTTCTATATTGGGTGCATATATATAACAAGTGTAATAGTTTCTTCTTGTATTGATCCCTTTGCAATAATATAATGTTCTTCTTTTCCTTTCTTTATGGCCTTTGTTTTAATGTCTACTTTGCTTGATATGAGTACTGCTACCTCCACTTTCTTGTCATTTTCAATTGCATGAAATATCTTTTTCCATCCTCTCACTTTCAGTTTCTCTGTGTGTCCTTCATGTTTTTAAAAAAATATATTTTATTGAAGCATAGTTGATTTACAAGGTGATTCAGTTATACAAATACACATATATTATTTTCAAAATCATTTTCCTTCATAGACTATTGTTCCCTATACTATACATTAAGCCTTTCTTGCTTGTTGCATATTTATTTTTTAATTAGAAATATAGCATTCTATTCATATGAAGTCAAACAAGTAGAATCAAAATGTCATAATATTTTTCATTAGGCAAAAATTCATGAGTTTTCTAAAATATATAATATGCATACATATTTATGCATATATATATGTACACAAAATCTTTTCTACTACACTTGATAAAGGCTTGAGAAAGAATATTCGAAAAAAAAGAAGAGATGGAGAAACTGGAGAACATAAACTAAATGAAATGGGAGCACTGAATATGAATAGAAAAAGTGAAACAAACTAGATAAAAGTAAAATATCATCATATAGTCCAGTTGTTTTTAAACATGACTGCTCATAAGAAACATATCTGGTGCTCTGGAGAAAAAGCAATATCTGAGCATTTGTATTTTTCAAAAAAAATCAAGATTTTTTTGATATGCATCTGGTTTTAAAAAGTGATTACAGGTTTTTCTATTAGATCCTAGTTTTCACAATATAAAGTTATATTATCTTTCTGATGATCAGTCATGATACAATGGTATTAAGGGAGTAACAATCAAAATAGTAAAAAACAATATAAAATAATGACGTACAATGTGTGTGGGGGGGTCAAGTAGAGTGATCTGGTAAGTGGAAGTGCACACATGCACATNATATTATCTTTCTGATGATCAGTCATGATACAATGGTATTAAGGGAGTAACAATCAAAATAGTAAAAAACAATATAAAATAATGACGTACAATGTGTGTGGGGGGGTCAAGTAGAGTGATCTGGTAAGTGGAAGTGCACACATGCACATGTTTTCATCCACCCAGTCAGTCTATGTCTTTTGGTTGGTGTATATAATCCATTTACATTTAAGGTAATTATCAATATGTATGATCATTATATACATCATGCTATTATCATTAGCATTATACATCATATTATTATTTATAAACAATTATTGTTCCCTTAATTGTTTTGGGTTTATTTCCTGGAGATCTTTTCCTTCTCTTGTGTTTCCTGCCTAGAGAAGTTCCTTTTGCAATTGTTGTAAAGCTGGCTTTGTGGTGCTGAATTATTTTAACTTCTGCTTCTCTGGAAAGCTTTTGATTTCTCCATCAAATCTGAAGGAGATTCTTGCTGGGCAGAGTATTCTGGGTTGTAGGTTCTTCCCTTTCATCACTTTAAATATATCATGCCATTCCCTTTTGGCTTGTAGAGTTTCTGTGGAGAAATCAGCTGATAGCTTGGTGGGAGTTCCCTTGTATGTTAGTTGTCATTTTTCCCTTGTTGTTTTTAATATTTTATCTGTGTCTTTATTTTTTGTCAGTTTAATTACTATGTGTCTCAGAGTGTTCTTCTTTGCATTTATCCTTCTTGCGACTCTCTGTGCTTCCTGGACTTGGTTGACTATTTCCTTTCCCATGTTCAGGAAGTTTTAAGCCATTATCTCTTCAAATATTTTCTCAAGTCCTATCTCTCTTCTCCTTCTGGGGCCCCTATAATGTGAATGTTGGTGTGTTTAATGTTTTCCCAGAGGTCTCTTAGGCTGTTTTCATTTTTTTCTCTTTCCTTTTTCTATATTCTGTTCTGTGACAGTGATTTCCAAAATTTTGTCCTCCAGGTCATTTATTCATTCTTAGGCCTCAATTATTCTGCTACTGATTCCTTCTAGTGCATTATTCATCTCTGTTTGTTCTTTAGTTCTTTGGCAAAAATTTCTTGCATCTTTTCAATCTTTGCCTCTATTCTTTTCCTGAGATCCTAGATTGTCTTCACTATCGTTATTCTGAATTCTTTTTCTGGAAGGTTGCTTATCTCTACTTCACTTATTTGTTTTTCTGAGATTTTTATCTTGTCCCTTCACTTGGGATATAACTTTCTGCCTTTTTACTGTGTCCCTGCCAATCCACTCCTCCACAGGAGACCATCCAATATTAGCAGGTTGTTCTGGTTCAGTCTCCTCTGGGGTCACTACTCCTCTCCTCTTTGTCTTGGTGAATGCAAAATTTTGTTTGTGCCTTGCAAGAGTGGAGTCTCTGTTTCCCCCAGTCCTCTGGAAGTCCTATAATCAAATCCCACTGGTCCTCAAGGCCAGATTCCCTGGGGAGTCTCAGTCCCTTTGTCAGATCCCCAGGCTGGGAAGTCTGATGTGTGGTTAAGAACCTTCACAACAGTGGAGAACTTCTTTGATATTAATGTTCTCTGGCCTGTCGGTCACCCAACCNGGTCCTCAAGGCCAGATTCCCTGGGGAGTCTCAGTCCCTTTGTCAGATCCCCAGGCTGGGAAGTCTGATGTGTGGTTAAGAACCTTCACAACAGTGGAGAACTTCTTTGATATTAATGTTCTCTGGCCTGTCGGTCACCCAACCAATGGGTATGAGATTTGATTTTATCATGATTGTGCCCCTCCTACCATCTTGCTGTGGCTTCTTCTTTGTCTTTGGATGTGGGATATCTTTTTTTGGTGGGTTCCAGCATCATTCTGTCATTGGTTGTTCAAAAGTTAGTTGCAATTTTGGTGTTCTCTCAGGAGGAGATGAGTACACCTTTTTCTACTCCACCATGTTGAAGCAGAAGCCCTTGTCCGTCCTCTTAAAATGAGCATATTGTAGGTTCTTGCTTTTTAAATCCAATCTGTCACTCTACATTTTTTGATTGGAGCTTTTAGTCCACTGACATCTAAAGTATTTACTGTTAACTATGCATGTATTGTTATTTTAAACCTTCTTTTCCAGTTTTTGTAGTTTTTCTTTGTTCATTTCTTCTTCCTTTTTTTATATTCCTCTTCTGACTTAATGATTTTTTTGGTAGAATGCTTGATCTTTTTTTTTTTTTTAATTGTTGTTGCTTTGGTGAATCAACTGTGTTACTGATTTGTGGTTACCATGGAATTCAAATATGTTGACTCTTAACTATACCTATTTGCTTTGAACTGACAGTCATACAACTTCAAACATATTCTAAAAGATCTACGTTTTTAAAGCTTCTTTTTCCACATTTTGTGAATTAGAAGTCTTGTTAAATATACTTCATGTTTATCCTTTGGCCGATAAGCATGAATTTTGATTGTTTATATATAAATAAAAATCAATTAATAGCCTTATGGGGATTTCTTTGTAACTGACTGTTTTTCTCCTGGTGCCTTCAGAATCCTCTATCTTTCACTTTTGCCATTTCAATTGTCATGCTTTGGTATAGATCTGTTTGGGCTTATCCTTTTTGGGACCCTTTGTACTTCTTGTACCTTGATATATGTTTTCATCTTTAGTTTGGGGAAGTTTTTAGCCATAATTTCTTCAGATACTTTTTAGGGCCCCTCTCTTTCCTTTTCTGGAGTCCCTGTTATGCCTAAGTTGTATGCTTTATATTATTCCATATATTTCCTGTGATGCTTTGCTTCTTTTCTTTTTTCAATTTGTCAGATGTTCTGACTGGGTGATTTCCATTATTCTATCTTCCAGATTACTTATCCCTTGTTTTATCCTATTTAGTCTGATATTCATTGCTTCTAGATTGGTTTTTATCTCAGCAATTGAATTGTCTAATTTTGATCAGTTCATCTTTTTTTTCTACTTTATTGTTACAATGATCTACATTTCTTTTGATAATCTTTCTTAATTTCTTTAGCATTGCTTTACATCTGTTTGGAACTATGAGTCTAGTAGACTGATGCTGGGAATGACTGAGGGTAAGAGGAGAAGTGGGTGATAGAGAATGAGATGGTTGGACGGCATCAGTGACTTAAAGGACCTAAGATTGAGCAAACTTCAGGAGGTGGTGAAAGACAGGGAAGCCTGGCATGATGTAGTCCTTGGGGTTGCAGAGTGGGACATGACTTAGTGACTGGACAAAAAGGAAGTGATTGCTAAAGCAAGTGAGATTTGTATGGTCATAGTGAAACCATATGGTGCCTGTGTAGGAATCCACAGATTTGCTCAGAAGCAGACCAAGGTTGCACATCCCTCACTGCTGTGTTAGTCCAAGATCCCATGCAAGGTTGTAAGGTGGACTAGACTTGAGCTGAGTGTTGGGACATTACAGATTCAGGAATATAAGTGGCTGTGATGCTATCTGGTTTCTGGGCTGCCTCTGTCAGCCCCAGGTCTGGTACCAAGTAGCTGTGTGGAATGGGTAGAACCATGGTGCTCTGCCTGGGGAATGAATCCTGCATGCTCCAGCTCAGGACCTGTCTGCCACAGACTCAGCACCTAGCTGCTTCATGTTCCTGTGGCACCACCTACTGTGTGTAATGACAATGTCTGTAGTTGGACCCTCCATCACAGCATCTGCATCAACAATGTGTTCTTCACTGGGGGCAAGTTTCTTGATATTGATCTGGGCAATGACTTTTTGGATATACAACCATAAGCACAAGAAACAAAAGCAAAAATAGACAAAGGGATTCCATCAAACTGAAAACAATCAAGAGTTAAAATGCAGACTGTGAAATGGGAGAATATATTTGTAAGTTACATACCTGTAAGGGGAAGTTAATAGACATGCTACATAAACACATACAATTCAACAACAAAAACCTAAAGAACTCAATTTAAAAATGGACAAAAGATCTGAATAGACATTTCTCAAATAAAAGTTATGCAAATGGTCAACAGATATATAAAAAAGTCAAAAGATACATGCTCAATTTCACTATTCATCAGAGAAATTCAAATCCAAATCACAGTGAGCAATCACCTCATACCTGTTACAACGGCTATATCAGAAAGACAAAAGATAACAACTATTGGAAAGACGTAGGGAAAAGGCAATACTTGTATACTGTTGGTGAGAATGTAAATTGATACTACTGTAAAAAAGTTTAGAGGTTCCTCAAAAAAATATTAAATGTAAGATTACCATATGATCCTGAATTCCCACATCATGGTATATAGTGAAGAGTAATGAATTATTTCAATAAGATCTCTGTACTTCGATGTTCATTCAGCATTGTTCACAATAGCCAAGATACAGAAATAACTCACGTGTCTGTTGATGGATGAATGTATAAAGAAGATGTGCTTAATAAATAAAATGGAATATTATTCAGACTTAAAAAGGGAAATGCTGTCATTTGTAACAACATAGATGAACCTATAGGACATTGTTTTTATTTTTCAGTCAGTAAGTCATGTCTGACTCTTTGCAACCCCATGGACTGCAGCACACCAGGATTCCCTGTTCTTCACTATCTCCTGGAGCTTGCTCCAACTCATGTCCATTGAGTCACTGATGCCATCAAAAATCTCATCCTCTGTTGCCCACTTCGTCTCTTGCCTTCAATCTTTCCCAGCATTAGGGTCTTTTCCAATGAGTAGGCTCTTCACATCATGTGACCAAAGTATTGGAGCTTTAGCTTCAGCATAAGTCTTTCCAGTGAATATTCAGGACTGATTTCCTTTACAATTGACTAGTTTGATTCTCCTTATAGTCCAAGGGAAGCTCAAGATTCTTCTCTAGAAGCACAATTCAAAAGCATTAATTCTTTGGCATTCAGCCTTCTTTATGCTCCATCTCTCACATCTGTACATGACTACTGGAAAAACCATAGTTTTGACTGTATGGACTTTGTTTGAAAAGTTATGTCTCTGCTTTTTAATAGGCTGTCTAGGTTTGTCATTGTTTTTCTTCCAAGTAGTAAGCATCTTTTAATTTCATGGCTGCAGTCACCGTCCACATTATACTAAGTGAAATAAACCAGATTCAAAAAGATAAGTACTGCATCATCTCATGCAGTATTTTGGAATACATGCAGAATATGCAATCTAAAAATATCAAGCTCAGAGAGGAAATCGAGATGGCAGAGTAAGAGGATGCTCAGCTCATCACTCCCACAAACAGATCAAAAAATACAACTACATGTGTAGCAACACTGGGGACTATTTGGAAGTCTCTTCTATGACCAAGGCTGTAAACAAAGATTAACACAGAATCAGGAAGAAGGGAGGAAGAGCAATGATGTTGAGACTCATGCTCCTTGCAGGAGACACAGAAAAATAAGAGGTATTATAGGCACCAGGAATCTCCTAGCAAGTGAGAGATTTGAGTCGAACGCCCCAGCCCTGGGGTGTGTCACTGGGAAGATGAGTTCCCCTAGATGGTTTAAAATCATGTAGGACATACTGGATGACTATAGAAAAATAAGATACTGCTCATAGACAACAAGTATACATGTTTTCTGACTCTTAGGATAAAGGTAGAGTAGGCAGATTGATAATGTCCTGTGGTTCTAGCTGGTTCCCCATGACCATCATAGCACATACCATAGCCTGCACTGTGTGCCTGTTCCAGCCCACTCCACCCCCCCTGCCCTGGCTCAGTTCTCCATTAGTTAAAAGGTCTCTGTTGCTGAGGAGAGTGCACATTTTGGATGAAGAGGGATGGAGATTGCTTGGCCCTGAACACTCCAGCATCTGAACAGAGCAAGGGCGGTCATTGTTGGTGTATGTGAGAAAGTGGCAGATTGGGAGCAACATGAAGCTCAGATTGGCATGCCAGGACCATCCCAGAGCATGCCTCACCTGCATCTGGCAACTTCTCCAGCCCTATTGTTCCAGTATTGCTCTCCTGTGGTGAAGGTGGTATTGCTGGGCGGCAGAGGTGCACATACTTGAATGAAGCAGAGACGGCTTATACCTGACCTTGCATCTGAGTGGGGCAAGGGCAGCTATTGGCAGTGAGTATGTGGATTAGAAACCGCTTCAGGCTCTGACTAGATGGGATCATCCCAGTACACATCCCATACTCTAACTGCCCCTTTTGCTCTGGCGCTGATCTCCATTAGAGTGGAAGTACCCTTTAAAAGGGGAAAATGCACACTGAGAGGGAATGGAACCACCTCAGACCTGAAATTCAGGACTTCCACTTTAGCAACTTGGGCCTTGATTCTGCTGTCAAAAGGGTGGTGATGGCAATCAAGCATAGGAAAAGACCTATTTCACACTTAGGGAACTCTCTTGCTTCTCCATCTCCAGGCCTCTAATCCTTGATAGGATTATCAAGGTGGTAACTGCCAGCCCATTAGGAGAAGGCATGAGCAATGCTCACTTCAGATTCAGTTCTCCTAGCACAAACACGGCACACACAGACTGCATAAGGATGTTCCCACAGAAAAATACCACTTCAAGACCAAGATAGGTAACTGCAAAACCTAATTACAGAGAAATAAAAACAGTTTAAACAAAATGACAAGTCAGAGGAATTTTTTTCAAATGAAATAATTTTTTTTTAAATGCTGGCCAAACCCCCTTAAGAAACAAAGATAAATAAATACTAGCAGTTCGAATCCAACAGTATATTAAAAGGATCATACACAATAAACAAATTGAATTTATCCCATGGATGCAAGGAATTTTTATAATCTAAAAATCAATCAGTGTGATACACAATATCAACAAGTTGAAGAATAAAAAACATACTATCATCTTGAATAGATTTGATAGACAGAGTGCCTGAAGAACTATCGACAGAGGTTAGTCTCATTGTACAGGAATTGGTGATCAGAATCATCTCCAAGAAAAAGATGTGAAGAGGCAAAATAGTTGTTTGAGAAGGCCTTACAAATAGCTGAGAAAAGAAAAGAAGTGAAACACAAAAGAGAAAAGGAAAGATAAACCCACCTGAATGCGGAGTTCCAAAGAATAGCAAGGAGAGACAAGAAAGCCTTCCTAAGTGATGAATGCAGAGAAATAGAGGAAAACAATAGAATGGGAAAGACTAGAGGTATCTTCAAGAAAATTAGAGATACCAGGGAACATTTCATGCAAAGAATGGGCACAATTAAGGACAGAAATGGTATCAACTTAACAGAAGCAGAAGATATTAAGATGTGGCAAGAATACACAGAAGAACTATACAAAAAAGATCTTCATGACCTGGATAATCACAGTGGTGTGATCAATCACCTAGAGCCAGACATCTTAGAGTACAATATCAAGTGGGTCTTAGGAAGCATCACTATGAACAAAGCTAGTGGAGGTGATGGAATTCCAGCTCAGTTATTTCAAATCCTAAAAGATGATGCTGTGAAAGTGCTGCACTCAATATGCCAGCAAATTTGGAAAACTAAGCAGTGGCCACAGGACTGGGGATGCTCTGTTTTCATTCCAATCCCAAAGAAGGGCAATGCCAAAGAATGTTCAAATTAACGCACAATTGTACTCATCTCACACACTACCAAGTAATGCTCAAAATTCTCCAAGTGAGGCTTCAACAGTAAGTGAACCGAGAACTTCTAGGTATTCAAGCTGTTTTTAGAAAAGGCAGAGGAACCAGAGATCAAATTGCCAACATCTGTTGGATCATAGAAAAAGCAAGAGAATTTCAGAGGAACATCTATTTCTGTTTCACTTATGCCGAAGTCTTTGACTGTGCCTCACAACAAGTTTTGGAATATTTTTAAAGAGATGGGAATAACAGATCACCTTAGCTGCTTCCTGAGAAACCTGCATGCAGGTAAAGAAGCAACAGTTAAGAGTGGACATTAAACAATGGACTGGTTACAAACTGGGAAAAGAGTACATCAAGGGTGTATATTGTACTCTGCTTGTTTAACTTATATGTAGAGTACATCATGCGAAATGCTGGGCTGGATGAAGCAGAAGCTGGAATCAAGATTGTGGGGAGAAATATCAGTAACCTCAGATATACAGGTGACACCACCTTTATGGCAGAAAACGAAGAGGAGACTGGCAGAAGATGGTGGAGGAATAGGATGGGAAGACCACTTTCTCCCCCACAAATTCATCAAAAGAACATTTAAACACTGAGTAAATGCCACAAAACAACTTCTGAATGCCGGCAGAGGACATCAGGCACCCAGAAAAGCAGCCCATTGTCTTCGAAAGGAGATTTTTAATCTTTGCTTTTTGGTATTTGTTATCAATTTTGTACCTTTAAGAACTCAATCTTCAGTACCCATTTTTACTTGGGAACGAGATTACTGGTTTGACTATTCTCTCCCGCTTTGGACTCTCCTTTTTCTCCACCAGGTCGCATCTGTCTCCTCCCTAACCCCTCTCTTCTCTACCCAACTCTGTGAATCTCTGTGTGTTCCAGACAGTGGAGAACACTTAGGAAACTGATTATTGGCTGGATCTGTCTCTCTCCTTTCGATTTTCCCTTTTGTCCTTCTGGCCACCTCTGTCTCCTTCCTCCCTCTTTTCTGTATAACTCTGTGAATATCTCTGAGCGGTCCAGTTGTGGAGTGCACCTAAGGAAGTGATTACTGGCTAGCTTGCTCTCTCCTCTTTGGATTCCATCTCATCTCATTCAGGTCCCCTCTATCTCCCTCCTCCCTCTTCTCTTCTCCATGTAACTCTGTGAACCTCTCTGGGTGTCCCTCACTGTGGAGAAACTTTTCATCTTTAACCTAGATGTTTTATCAATGGTGCTGTATAGAAAGAGAAGTCTTGAGACTACTGTAAAAATAAGACTGAAAACCAGAAGCAGGAGGCTTAAGTCCAAACCTTGAGAACACCAGAGAACTCCTGATCCAGGGAACACTAATTGATAGGAGCTCATCAAATGCCTCCATAACTACACAGAAACCAAGCACCACCCAAGGGCCAACAAGATCCAGAGCAAGACATACAAGGCAAATTCTCCAGCAACACAGTAACACAGCCCTGAGTTCCAATATACAGGCTGCCCAAAGTTACTCCAAAACCATTGACATCTCATAACTCATAACTGGACACTTCAT
>SJYV01006839.1:0-68120 GCA_006410875.1 Neotragus pygmaeus
CACTTTTCTTATGTAATCAATTTAAAATAAATTAACCAGTGAATGTCACTTATCACGTGAAAAAAAAAAGCTAAAACTTTCTTCCGTGTCTTAAGAATAGTCATAAAGTGTACTAAAATTTAACCTATTATGCCTGCGTGTCTCAGGAGACACTGTTACCTGGTATATCTCAGCAAAGAGAAGACATTTCAATGAAGCACCAGTGTGATATCGAAGAGAAATTGGAACGCAATTTAAATTTTTATTGCTGCTTTCAGAAAACAAAGAGATACTACATTGTGAACTCTGAGCAAAATGTGTTAAAATCTCTTTATCAAGAATCTCTTTCATTTTCTTTTGAAATGTGGCAACATAGTTGCTCCCAGTCTCCCTTCTCCTTCCAACCCTTACCCTCAAATTTTTCTCCCTAAATCTTTGCAGTTGTTTCCATTGTCCTGATTAAGTTTTAGATTTAAAATAATAATAAAACAAGAAGGCAACCCTAAATGCTGCTCAAGCAACAAAGGAGTCTTTCTCTCAATTTGGAAATGGGGAAAAGGCTGTGAATACTCATAGTCAATATTTTTTCTTTTATCCTGGAACTTCTGTTTCCTTCCAGTATTCTTAAAAATGATGTGATTTACATTCTATAAAATGTGCTGATCTTAAATGTACAGTTGGATGAATTTTGAGAAATATATACACTTGTGTAACCAATATGCAATGCTCAAACTATATGGAACATCTCCATTAGCCCAGAAAGTTCCTTTGCACCCTTGTGAACAAATAAGTTCCCTGTAATTAATAGAGCTATCCATATGATAATTTCTATTTTTATTTTGTGATTTATGCATATTTTTTCATCTAGCTGTATTGCATTCTTTTATTGCTTTTTTATCCATTCTCTTTTTGAGATATATTTGGTTATTCTGGTTTTTGTCTTTACTGCTATACTGTGTTTAGTAATATACAGATCTAATATGTATTTACTTAAAACCAGTTTGTTAATTTCCCATGCATCATACTAGGCAACATTGAAATCTAACAAAAACACATTTATGGGAGATCATGGAGTATCCAGAACTCATATATTCTGCTGGATGAAATGTAAAGTATTATAATTACTTTGGAGAACAATTTGGCAATATTTAAGAAAGTTGTAGAGATGCACTTTCCATTATCCAGTAATTCCACTTCTACTTACATGTTCTAAAGAAATTCTGAGATGTGTGCNGAACTCATATATTCTGCTGGATGAAATGTAAAGTATTATAATTACTTTGGAGAACAATTTGGCAATATTTAAGAAAGTTGTAGAGATGCACTTTCCATTATCCAGTAATTCCACTTCTACTTACATGTTCTAAAGAAATTCTGAGATGTGTGCATAAGTAGACACTGACAAAAATGTTCACAGCAGCATTTTTCATAAAACCCAAAATGTCAAAACAGCATAGATGTGTTGTCAGTGGAAGAATGGATAGATTGTAATACATATATATATATATATATCCTTAAACCAAATACTATTGGCAATGAAAATAACTAAAATAACCTGGACAATTCTCACAAATATAATATTGAGCAAAAAAAGTTTCAAAGAATGTTATGATAGCTTAAATATATATTTAAAANATATATATATATATATCCTTAAACCAAATACTATTGGCAATGAAAATAACTAAAATAACCTGGACAATTCTCACAAATATAATATTGAGCAAAAAAAGTTTCAAAGAATGTTATGATAGCTTAAATATATATTTAAAACAATAAAATAGAACATGTGTATAAAATTTATCAAGAAATATGTAAAAATGTTGATCATCATACAGACAGTAGCAGTTACCTCTGCAGAAACAAGAGTGAGATAAGAGACAGGAAGCTTCTTTTTCCACAAAGGAATATTATATAGCAGTGCAAAAGAATGAACTATAGCCAAACAGAATAATATGTGGCATTTACAAACATAATGTAGAGTAAAAAAAGCAAATCCCAGAGTAGTATATACAGTCTAATATTTGTATAAAGTTCAAAAAAGAAAACAATATACTGATTATGTATAAGAAAAAGACAGGAAGCTTCAACTAATTTCATTTAAGCCTGACTGTGGATACATAGTCACTATAATATTCCTCATATCTTCTATAATGTTTAAAATATTTAAGTAATAACAGATTTTCTTTTATGATACTGAACTACTCAGAAGTGAACACATGATTCACCACATTCTTAAGAGGACCTTTCAGAAAGTATGTTAAAGAGTTTATGCAAGAATCTTTGGGAAACACTGAAGGGGCTAAACTTCCTTGGTACTGATTCTTCAAATCAGCATTGAAAACAGTCCAACATAATGTGTGCGGGACTGGGTAACTACAGAAGACGATCTGGTATCTTCTCAGGATTCGAAGGTTGCTTTGAAAACACATTTTCAGATGGATCCTTTTTGCTATCTATTCTAAAGCATAACATTTGAATATATCAGAATGTATCTGCATGTATAGATAATTTGGGGACAGTGGTATGTTGGTGAATGTTGAACCACCAGCTTAGAGAAAGGAGGGCTGATTTGTAGCAGTGGTTAATTCCAAAGCTGTACACTACCAAACTGCCTTTGATGAATGCAAAGTTGGGAAGAGATGTGCACATCAATTGATATGAGCTAGCCCTGGCACTTCATGGTGGGAGACAGGTGTCAGAGAAGACTTCCTCTGAGATGGGAGAACTTATTTATATTACTTTGGAGAACAATTTGGCAATATTGGCAATAACACAGTTGAAGTCACCACCCCTGACCTAAAATGACACTAGGATTTTCCCAATGATCAAACTAATGCTAAGTGATCCAAAAATATATTGAAGAAAGGGCAAATGTGGAAAAGGGAACTTATTAGGAAAAGTAAACAGTATTTCTCATGTGAACCTAAAAGTAAAGATTTGCAACCTTTGCTACATTTCAGAGGCTAAGTCTTAATCTTCTGGAAAGCAGATCTATTTCTAATAAAATGCTCCGATGTCTTGAATACTCTGAGTTGGTGATAGTGCATTGTTACCACAATGAAATGATGGTGTCTGTGATAGAAAAACTAGTCAACAAGTGCAAGTACAAGAGCTTAGCTGAGGAGAAAAGATACCAAAATGTGTGGACTTAGTTACATAAGGAGATCACACAGTTCGTCAATTCCCAGAACTATGGTGGAAGGAGGTAGTATGTACAGCTGTGTGTGATTCCATCCAGGAGGAGAAAGAATAGAAGCAGGCAAGAGAAGCTTCTAGTGTACTCACTTACTGATTTTAGGTCCTTTTGCCCTGCTTCTCACCACTGAACTGTGGAAAAGAATCTGACTACAACTACACCTCCTTAACAGGTGCGAGAATCCCCTGCAAGGCAACCCCCAGCATGTTCCAAACACTTTCTGAGAAGCAGAAGTCAGTTTTCCAGGCTATTCCCTAAGCCCATCCAGACGTCAGGGCTCCCAGAGGTTCACTCCTAGGGAGACAGATTAAGAAGTACTTTGTGATAAAATCTCAAATAATGCAGGAAATTCTGATTAAATCCTATGTTCTTTGGCCTTCAATACCTTCAGCTCAGCACATTAGACACCTTAAATGATTAAGTCATTAAATGATTCAATATGCAGCTTTTTCTTTAACCCTAGACTAAAACTAGAAAAATGGTCGAATCTCAAAAGTTTCTTTTTTAAAAAAGTAAAACAGGATGAAAGCCTGAACAATGTGATTTTCCTAGAGGGACTGAAGAATATGACTATACCAGCTACTTGGTTGGAGAAGGCAATGGCATCCCACTCCAGTACTCTTGCCTGGAAACTCACATGGATGGAGAAGCCTGGTAGGCTGCAGTCCGTGGGGTCACTGAGTCAGACATGACTGAACGACTTCACTTTCTCTTTTCACTTTCATGCATTGGAGAAGGAAATGGCAACCCACTCCAGTGTTCTTGCCTGGAGAATCCCAGAGATGACGGAGCCCAATGGGCTGCCGTCTGTGGGGTCCCACAGAGTCGGACACGACTGAAGTGACTTAGCAGCAGCAGCAGCAGCAGCTACTTGGTTAAAGATTTAACATCAGATAAAATTTCTAAAATTTTCAATTGGGAATGTTCTGTAAGTGAAACTGGCTTAAAGTAAATATTGTTACACATATAGCTTTTTAAAAGCACTTCCATTATTTCCAGAGAGCCATAAAAATAAATTTTGCTGTTCTCACTGTTTAATAATACATTTTTAATTACTGCTTATGTNTGGGAATGTTCTGTAAGTGAAACTGGCTTAAAGTAAATATTGTTACACATATAGCTTTTTAAAAGCACTTCCATTATTTCCAGAGAGCCATAAAAATAAATTTTGCTGTTCTCACTGTTTAATAATACATTTTTAATTACTGCTTATGTTTTCCTTGGGAATTGGGAGCTTTGTTTCATTTTCTGTCTACTTTACAAAAAATAATATATTCAAGAATTTATTTTTTCAAGGATTTATGAAAGCATTCAAGAACTTGTTCCTTGTGTTTACATGAAGGTTTCTCCAGCTATCAAGGCTTTATTTAAGGAGTGCATAACACAAATAGTAATTTAAAAGAGATCTACTTTAGTCATTTTTCTCAGACATCACACAGTTGAGTATTAGGTTATTTTCTTAATCTATCTTAATGTGTTCAGTTGAAATATGTTTAAGAATGCATTTTTTTCATAAATTTGATTAAATGCCTAAAATTTTTGGAAAAAAGATAAGCTTTCCTCCCTAATCTTTTGGTGTGTAAACACTACTTGAAATGTCATCAAGACTAATCAACTAAAAAGTAGCCCCAGTGTAAAAATTACTGACTTAAAAAAAAAAAATGTGCTCCTTTAAATGATCCCTTTTTGATTCACTCAGTAGTTTATCTGCAATGGGAAACTTTTGATTAATATCATAACAGCTACTTGAATCTCAAAGAGGACAAGTTGTCTAAATTGACCAGGTTAATTAGATAGATGGAGATAATTTCTCCCAAAGCAACTGGATCAGCCTAAACCTTCCATCAAGATTTATTTATTCTGCAGTAGTCTAAAGGGGGAGGTCTTGGTCTTTCAGACTCTCATTTAGAAGAAGTTTTGCTCTTTATATCTTTCTGTATTGTTTTTCTCGATGCAAAGAGAACACGTTGTTTCTAGAACAGGAAATATATATATATATATATATATAAAATGTTCTCACCTAGGTTAATCTTTAAGCTGCTGTCAGCTAATATCTTGACAGTCATAAATTGACAGCTGGTTGAGAACTTTATAGGTACCTTTCAAGGCATAAGTGAGATAGAAATAAAGGAGGAAGATTGTAGGGAGAAAGGCAGAGAGCAAAGACTTACTCTCCTTTCACTCAAAACGCTGTCTCAGGGACATCTGTTTCAGATGCATTTTCTCATGCTGCCTTCAAGAATCTAACCAAAATGACAGTTCATAGGATAAAAAGAGTTGTAGAAGAGAAGAGAGTGGATAGGTCCAAAAAATCTTGAAAAATGGAAAAATGGACAGATGAGTGATAAAAGATTTAGCTGGTTGGGGAAAGGTGAAAGTCACCTCCCTTCCCAACAAGCAAATCTGTCGGCTCTACAAAACAAATAGGCTGATACAATATCTTGCAATAATCTATGGAGAAAGTGAAAGTGAAGTTGCTCAGTCATGCCCGACTCTTTGCGACCCCATGGATAGTAGCCTGCACCAAGCTCCTCCATCCATGGGATTTTCAAGGCAAGAGTACTGAAGTGGGTTGCCGGTTCCTTCTCCAGGGAATCTTCCCAACCCAGGGATCGAACCCAGGTCTCTCACACTGTAGACAGACACTTTACCAGAAAATAACCTGAAAATATATATATACATTTTTGCTGTACGCCTGAAGCTAACACAACATTGTAAATCAACTATATTTTAATTTTTTTTAATGCTTGAGGAATTGAATGTGCTCAAAACAAAAGAGATAACCGACATTCCCTAGAAGAAGTTTTTCAATGATAGCTCCTTCTCCAACCCTGCACCTAGACAAACCTAGACAGCATATTAAAAAGCAAAGACATCACTTTGTTGACAAAGGCCTGTATAGTCAAAGCTATGGTTTTTCCAGTAGTCGTGGGTGGGTGTGAGAGCTGGACCACAAAGATGGCTGAGTGCTGAAGAACTGATGCTTTTGAATTGTGCTGCTGGAAAAGACTCTTGAGAGTCCCTTGGACAGCAAGGAGATCAAACCAGTCAATCCTAAAGGAAATCAAGCTTGAATATTTCATTGGAAGGACTGATGCTGATTTTGAAGCTCCAATATTTTGGCCACCTGATGTGAAGAGCTGACTCATTGGAAACGACCCTGATGCTGGGAAGGATTGAGGGTAAGGGGAGAAGGGGACAACAGAGGGTGACATGAATTTGAGCAAACTCTAGGACACAGTGGAGAACAGGGAAGCCCGGTGTACTGTAGTCCATGGGGTTACAAAGAGCTGGACATGACTGAGTGGCTGAACAACAAAAGCATTGGATTAAGAATGAATGTTGGATTGAGAATTCTTACCATAACCCATGCCCAGTTCAGTTCAGTTCAGTCACTCAGTCGTGTCCGCTTCTTCTTACCATAATTCATCCTCACGCCCAGACAAGAAAGAAGGAAGGAGAGGAGGCAAAACAATTTCACTTCCTTTTACACCTGCGCATGGTGTAATGATGAAGTACTGAGCCCTGCACTTGGATTGAAACAGACATCTCTCTTGGGAAGCAATAGCACATAACTCAGATAAGCCCATAATTAAAACATCATTTCTCTTTAGCTTTGAACTGCATTATGAGGATAGCAGCTTTTTAATTTTTTATACATTTTCTTAATTATGTTTGCTTTGTGCAATATTAAAATTAGTTTTAATTTCCTACTGATTTTCCAGCTGAGAGTGGAGAGATACAGTCTGAAAGTGGAGTGGATGCTTAAAAATGTCGCAGGCACAGAAATGGTTACCTAGTAAGCACATTTCCTTCAAAAACAAAGTCAATTACCCTCAATTTATACTGAATATCAAAGACTAACTAATAAAGTCCCAGCCATCTTAAGAATCAATAACAAACAGCAGTAGTTCTAGGAATCAAGATGATCACTCAGGGTATATTTATTCCAGGTGAGTAAAATCCTCTTGAATTGAGTCCACAGGAAAGTAGTCACAGACAAACTTAAATGCAAGGAACGATGTCATCTAAACCAGCTTCTTTGCCTAGATTAGTGGCAAAACTCAGGAGTGTAATCAGCAGTATATACAAAATGTACAAAGTGCTTTATCCCTGATCTCATCACTTGACAGATTAAAAGATGCACATCCCCACACATATGGCTCCATAGGTCTGATGTGATTTTTCATTATTAAAAAGCAAACAAATGAAAAAACAGGCTGCCAAATTATGCAAAATTATCTGTAATGGTTATCTGTCCCAAGTGGATTTTCATCTGTTACTGTGAACTGCCAGGTGTGCTTGGCCATTTGCATGTTTCCATGAGCTCTTTCCCACAAAGATTTCTAAAATGTATGATTTCAAAAGTAATTTTATCCCAAGCCAGCTTATTTCAAGAGAGAAATCATTTATCTCCCTCTCAAACCCCTGTCCCTCTGTGTGTGTCTTTACATCCCAGTTGATAGGAAGATGTCCTAGTGTGCGTGCATGCATTAGTCACTCAATCGTGTCTGACTCTTTGCAACCCCATGGCCTGTAGCCTGCCAGGCTCCTCTGTCCATGGGATTCTCCAGGCAAGGATACTGGAATGGGTTATCATTCCCTTCTCCAGAAGATCTTCCTGATCCAGGGACTGAACCCAGATCTCCCACATCGTGGGGAGATTCTTTACCATCTGAACCACAACGGAAGCCCCTTTAGATATAAGTACCATGGAGACAGATTAAACTTTTTATAATATAAGGCTACCCTCCATATCCTTCTTTCAGACATCTTCCTTTTAAAGATAATTCTCTAAGTTATATCTACTTTAAAAAATAATAAAATATTTTATGAAGAAAGATGTTATGAAAATTTTCAAATGAAATCATTATACTTTTCTTCACATTAAAGTTTGACATATCAGTGATTTAGAGATTTTTTTCCGCTATATTATATAAACTATTAGTTTCCATTTCTTCCTTTTAGAGTCACTGTTAGCTTCTTATTACTATATGCATATGATACATACACACCTATATATATCTGAATGACCTATATATATCTGAATGAAACACTGTAGGTAAGAAGTCAAAAATATGAAAAAAGGAAGAGGACACCACACAGAAAACAGTGACAAATACATTTAATATTAATCCAACTATATCAATAATCATTTTGCATGCCAATGGTCTANTATCTGAATGACCTATATATATCTGAATGAAACACTGTAGGTAAGAAGTCAAAAATATGAAAAAAGGAAGAGGACACCACACAGAAAACAGTGACAAATACATTTAATATTAATCCAACTATATCAATAATCATTTTGCATGCCAATGGTCTAAATTCACCAAATAAAAATAGATTATCAGAGTGGATCCAAAATCACAACTCTCCTATTTGTTGTCTGCAAGAAACCCACTTTAAATATAAAGATATATACAGATTCAAGTTAATGGATGGATAAATAAAAACCATGCTAATGCTGATCAAAATATATCAAGGATGGGTAGCTATGTTAATTTTTTTTTTAAGTAAACTTCAAAGCAAGGAACATTATAAGGGATAACAAATGGTATTACCTAATGTTAAGGTGGTTGCAGCCATGAAAATGTTGGAAGAAAAGTTATGACCAACCTAGATAGCATATTCAAAAGCAGAGACATTACTTTGCCAACTAAGGTCCATCTAGTCAAGGCTATGGTTTTTCCAGTGGTCATGTATGGATGTGAGAGTTGGACTGTGAAGAAGGCTGAGCAGCAAAGAATTGATGCTTTTGAACTGTGGTGTTGGAGAAGACTCTTGAGAGTCCCTTGGACTGCAAGGAGATCCAGCCAGTCCATTCTGAAGGAGATCAGCCCTGGGATTTCTTTGGAGGGAATGATGCTAAAGCTGAAACTCCAGTACTTTGGCCACCTCATGTGAAGAGTTGATTCACTGGAAAAGGCTCTGATGCTCGGAGGGATTGGGGGCAGGAGGAGAAGGGGACGACTGAGGATGAGATGGCTGGATGACATCACGGACTCGATGGACATTAGTCTGAGTGAACTCCGGGAGTTGGTGATGGACTTAGGAGGCCTGGTGTGCTGCGATTCATGGGGTCGCAAAGAGTCGGACATGACTGAGTGACTGAATTGAACTGAACTGAACTGAATGTTAAGGAAGTCAGTTCTTTAAGAAGACTTAACAATCTTTATTGTGTATGTGCCTAACAACAGGGTGTCAAACTCCAAGAAGCTGAAATTGATAGAACTGCAAGGAGAAATAGATAGATGCATGTACTTTCACAGTTGGAAACTTCAAAACTACTCTATTGGAAACAGACAGTAGCAGGCAGAAAATTAGGAATAACATGGTTGAATTAAGCAACAGCATCATCAATCAATTAAATACAATTGATATCTACAGGCTACGTTAACAACAGCAAAATACTCATTCCTCTCAAGCTCACGTGGAATATTCTGCAAGACAGATCACATGCCTGGTCATAAAACACACCTTATTAAATTTAAAAATTAGAAAACATACAACATCTGCTTTCAGACCACAGTGGAATTAAACCAGAAGTCCATAACAGAAAGACAACTGCAAAATCCCAACATACATCGGCATTAAGCAGCACACTTCTACATAACAAGTGGGTCAAAGTAGAATGCTCAAGGGAAGTTTTAAAATATTTTTAACTAAGTGAACATAAAAATGTAGCTTATCAATATTTGGAGAGTATGGGTAGAGCAGTGCTTAGGGACAAAATATAAAATTCAATGCAGAGAAGAGAAAAAAAGATGCAAAATCAATCATCTAAGTTTCCACCTTAGGAAATTAGGAGGGGAAAAAGAGCTAATAAAACCCAAAGTAAGCAGAAGGAAAGTAATAATGAGAATTAGAGAAGAGATCAATGAAATTGAATAGAAGAAATCAATAAAGAGAACCAATTAAATCAAAAGCTGGTCATTTGAATGCTGCAATTAAGAAAGTCAATAAGCCTCTAGTTAGGCTTAGAGACTTGAATCTGAATCTTACCACTGGAGAAAAAGAGACCCAAAGGCAGTAGTCCCAGGCTTTCACAGAGATGGTTAGACCCATCTCTGAGTGGAAAAGGTGCCAAGGGATGTTCTCAATTTACCTCAAAGGTGGTCCAGTTGTTAAGCTTTTAAGCTTCCATGTAGTTCCCTGGTCAGGACCTACTAAAATTCCTACCTGTCATGTGGCCATAAAATGCATATTATGTGTGCTCAATCATGTCTGACTCTTTGTGACCCCATGGACTGTCGCCCGCCAGGCTCCTCTGTCCATGGGATTCTCCAGGCAAGAATACTGGAGTGGGTTTGCCGTTTCCTGCTCCAGGGCATCTTCCTGACACAGGGATTGAACCTGTGTCTCCAGTATGGCAGGTGAATTCTTTCCCACTGTGCCACTTGGTAAGCCCTGTATTGTGTGTGTGTGTGCACATATACATATTGATTATTGATTATTGATATAGTTGGATTATTAATATATATATTTATATAGGGCCTCCCTCATAGCTCAGTCGGTAAAGAATCTACCTGCAATGCAGGAAAACTGGGTTCAATTCCTGGGTCGGGAAGATCCCCTGGAGAAGGAAATGGCAACGCACTCCAGTATGCTTGCCTGGAGAATCCCATGGACAGAGGAGCCTGGCAGGCTACAGTCAACAGGGTCGCAGGAATCAGACATGACTGAGTGACTAAACCACCACCACTGTATCTATATATCTCAGGGGAGAAGAAGAAAAAGAACAGAGCAGGATGAAGACACTTTCTGGGGGCATGGATCTCCTTCAACACACCTCTTTGAGCCATTGGAAATAAGGGACAGATGAGAGAGACATATTCCTTTGTGCAGCCACTAAATGCAATTTCACCTGCCCACTCAAAAAGTGTCCCAGTTATGGTCATATAATCTGGCCAATCACATGAATAAGCCATCTTCCTTCAACAGGGAAGAAGGAGAGTTTCTTTGAAAGCTTTCTTTCCATCCTATCCCCAACACCCTCAACTTCACCAAACCACTCACCCTCTCATCCTGAACCAGCAGCCAGCAGAGAACCATTTATGCTTTAAAGATAGAAAAGAATTTGGTCTTTGCTAATGTAACTCCTTCATTTTGCCACTGTGGATGCTGAGGGTCAAATAGACAAAGCAACCTCCCCCAACCAGCAGTTTGCTGCCAATATCACTTTTACTTATTAACACTGAGGTAGCCATCTGTATTATTCTTTGCATCACAATTAGAGAATCGCTTGAGGCTTCCCTGATGGCTCAGTGGTAAAGAATTCACCTGCCAGTGCAGGAGACATGGGTTCATCCCTGATCTGGGAAGGTACCACATGCTGTGGAGCAACTAAGGCCATGTACCACGACTAGTGAGCCTGTACTCTGGAGCTCGGACACCACAACTACTGAAGCGCATGTGCCTGGAGCCTGTGCGCCACAGCAAGAGAGACCCCCCACAGTGAGAAGCCCACGCACAGCAGCCGGACGGCAGCTCCTGCTTGCCACAACTAGAGAAAAGCCTGCACAGCAAAGGATCCACTGCGGCCAAAAATAAATAAATAAAATAACTTTTTACAAAAGAAAATTCCTTGCATGACCTCTGTTCATATGGGTTCATATAACATCTTAAACCTTGATAATAATAAAGGAGACAATTTTTAATAACCCATATCTTAATATTATGACTTATGGTTTTATACTAGGTAATTAATCACAGTCCACACTTTTATACCTGGGATTGGAACATAGAGTATGTTTTATAAATCAATAATTTTCTGTAATTAAGCCGCATCCAGAAAGAAAATAAATGAGCCAGTTGACTACTCTTTTTATTGTCATTAGCCTGGACTGGGATTTTAATTTGCCACTGTACACTGCTAACATACTTTAGATTTTGCTGATTTTCATTAGTTTTAGGAAAATGTCTTATGATAGTGTTGTGGTCTGAATTGTGTACCCTCAAAAGTTCAGATGTAGAAACCATATCCCACAACATGATTGTTTATGGAGATAAGGACTTTATAGAGGTAATTAAGATTCTATGAGGTCATAAGGGTGGGGCCATGGTCCCAAACAACTGGCGTCCTTGTAAGAAAAGGAAGAGTCCTCACAGATGTGTGCTCAGTGCAAAGGCCACGTGAAGATACTCACGGCAGGAAGGTGGCTGTGTGCAAGTCAAGGAGAGAGGCCACAGGAAAAACCAACTCCGCCAACACTTTGATCTTGGATTTCCAACATCCAGAAGAGTTAGAAAATAAAATTGTTGTGTAAGCTGCCCAGTCTGTGATATTTTGTTACAGCAGCCCAGGAAGACTAATACAAAGAACTTTTTTTATGCACTTAAAAGTACTTCCTGGGCTTCCCAGGTGGCTCAGTGGTAAAGAATTCACTTGCCAGTGCA
Organism: Neotragus pygmaeus; assembly: GCA_006410875.1. NCBI lineage: Eukaryota > Metazoa > Chordata > Mammalia > Artiodactyla > Bovidae > Neotragus > Neotragus pygmaeus. The sequence continues at coordinate 12,581 of SJYV01006839.1, forward strand.
GGAGATGTGGGTTTGATCCCTGTGTCAGGAAGATCCCCTGGAGAAGGAAATGGCAAACCACTCCAGAATTCTTGTCTGCAGAATCCCATGAACAGAGGAGCCTGGCAGGCGGGTTATAGTCCGTAAACACACACACACACATGCAAGAGCTCATCACATGGTACAAATAATAACTTAGGAGTGTATATTTATATGTCTTACATATGTTGTTTTATTTCACTCTTACTATTACATAAGTAAGCAGAGAAGGTAAGAGTGCCCCTATTGCATTGTCCAGAAAATGAAAGCTCGGAGTGATAAAGGGTTAGCTACAAGGACTCACTGCAAGTGAGCATTATTCAGAATTAGAATACTGATCTTTTGATGTATACTCTGCTGTTTTTCCTATCACAATGTATTGACTTTCATTTCACTCTGCTTTATTTCTAACAAAAATATTTACCTAAAATTATTTTCCAAATATAGTAAAGTATAGACATCCAATTTATAGTCTCTGGAGTTATTCATTAATTAAATGCTATATTTCTTCATCTTTTCTCTGGTAAATTCATCATTCCTCATAGGTCACTAAGAGCACAACCATTGTGTTTCATTGCATATTCTCAGGATTAGAGGAAAGACATTTGTTTTTGCAATAGAGGAGGGGAAATGAAGAAATATTGAAGATAATATTTTATTATCTAGGCTTGAAGGTCACATGTCTATGAATGCCCCAAAGTGCCATGACTCAGAGCCTGTATACACTCTTCTAGATACTTAATCAGATTCACTGAGGGACTATCTTCTCCCTTAAAGAGAGACTCCCTCCCCACCCTCACAGAGATGTAGCTTTTTCCACTGATTCCAGAGAAACATCTTATCTGAACACAGTAATCCTGTATCAAGTCATTTCTCAGCATTCTTGTCATTCACTTAGACAACACCACTGATTAGAAATCAAAGAATTTTACACTCAGAATCAAATGTCTTTCCTTTTTCTAATTTCTTTCCAGTATGTCTAAAATTATGTCTGTGTCTTTCCTGAAATCCTGTACATCTGAGATCCTCATTCCAGAAAGCAGCTGCTCAAGCAGGAATATACACAATCTCAGGGAATAAATTACAGTATACAAGCAGACTACTTTATAAATATATTCATAAAGCAGAAGCACATCTCTCAAAGAAGCAGCAAAATCTGTAGAGACACGGGTTTGCCAAAAACTTATGCATGCCAGTTAAAATCACCAAAGAGACTACAGAACTTCTCAGTTTATAACATCTGCAGTTATGTTTACACACTGAGGAAAAGAACTAGGAAGAAAGAAAGAGATGCTAAAATGCAGAATAAGAGACCCAAGCAGGACAAAATTCTCTTAGGAGGACTATAACTAGGAGATGGAAGTCAGAACACAAGTGGACGGAATAACCTCAGATAGGAAGAGATGCTAGTTAAGCCTTGGGAATAGAGGTCTGGGGAAAGACTCTAAACCAAAAATAAAGCCTCTAATATGATCTTGTGATGGATAGGCTAAAATATTAGATTTATTGAATTCATCTTTAGCTCTTAAGCAGTTAATGCAGAAGCTTCTTTAGTTTCCTAAGTTTGAATTAACCTTATAAAAGAGAGGTATTGTTTCACCCCTGCTTACTTCTCAAATTAAGAAACAAATAGAAAACCTGTGATCATAGAGAAATGGAAGATGGCAGACCTTCAGTAAAGTATATAATATCTTGTTCATAATCAAGAGGGAATATATACAAGAAGCCTGCTATGATAGCTGGATAATTATAGATCCTAATTATAAAAATATAAGGTCATTCATTCCAGTAGACAGAAGATAGGACTTCCTCCTCATCGGGTTGAATGTCTCATCTGGTCTATGATATGGAACATTCAGATGTTGTGAAGGAGGGTCTGTGCGTCCACTGAAGCAGAACATCACCGTGTCCATAATGTCAAGGCTGCCTGCTCTCAGGATTGTTATAACAGGTGATAGTGAAAAGAGAATGAGTTCTGAAATCTTCAGAGCCTAGTATTCTGGATCCTTTGCTTATTAGCAGTGAATTCGACACATCCATAATCTCCTTTAACATATGGTAATAAATGTGGCACTTCACATTATTGCCAGCTTTTCTGTCTCTTGTCTTAGTAAGACAGCACTGGTATGAGTCACTCTAAAAGACAGAACCACAAAATCAAGGGAAACCATGATCAAAATGTCTGGAGGGCCTAGATAGGATATCTTAAGCTTGTCTACGTGGGAGGAAGCACTTGGTTACCACTGGAATTAGAAATCAGTCAGAAACTGGGACAATGACATAGAACCTCTCACTTGGAGTGCCTCATGACTCAGTTCTTCGCCCTCTCGTCTATGTATTTTTTCTCCCTGAATGTTTTCATTTAAGTCCTTGACTTTAAATTCCATCTTATTAGTTTCCTGGGGCTACAAAAGCCAAGTACCACCAACTAGGCAACTTAACAGCAGTTTGTTGTCTCTCAGTTCTACAGGCTAGAAGTTCAAAGTCAGGGTGTCAGCAGGACCATGTTCCCTCTGAAAACTGTAGGAGAATCCTGCCTTGCCTCTCCCCAGCTTCTGATGGTTTGCTGGCCATTCTTGGCTTTCCTTGGTTTACAGCTGCATTACTCCAGTGCATTACGCCTGTGTCATCCCATGGTCCTCTCCTGTGTGCCTGTATCTCTGAGTCTCTTGTTGGATTTAGGGCCCTACCCATTTCCTTATAATCTCATCTTTCAGTTCAGTTCAGTTCAGTCGCTCAGTCGTGTCCAACTCTTTGCGACCCCATGAATTGCAGCACCCCAGGCCTCCCTGTTCATCACCATCTCTCGGAGTTCACTCAGACTCACGTCCATCAGGTCAGTGATGCCATCCAGCCATCTCATCCTCGGTCGTCCCCTTCTCCTCCTGCCCCCAATCCCTCCCAGCATCAGAGTCTTTTCCAACGAGTCAACTCTTTGCATGAGGTGGCCAAAGTACTGGAGTTTCAGCTTCANCATTTCAGACTCTTGTTGACCATGATGGCTACTCCATTTCTTCTAAGGGATTCCTGCCCACAGTAGTAGATATAATGGTCATCTGAGTTAAATTCACCCATTCCAGTTCATTTTAGTTCGCTAATTCCTAGAATGTTGATGTTCACTCTTGCCATCTCCTGTTTGACCACTTTCAATTTCCCTTGATTCATGGACCTGACATTCTAGGTTCCTATGCAATATTGCTCTTTATAGCATCAGACCTTGCTTCTATCACCAGTCCTATCCACAGCTGGGTATTGTTTTTGCTTTGGCTCCATCCCTTCATTCTTTCTGGAGTTATTTCTCCACTTATCTCCAGTAGCATAATGGGCGCCTACTGACCTGGGGAGTTCCTCTATCAGTATCCTATATTTTTACCTTTTCATACTGTTCATGGGATTCTCAAGGTAAGAATACCGAAGTGGTTTGTCATTCCCTTCTCCAGTGGAACACATTCTGTCAGATCTCTCCACCATGACCCGTCCATCTTGGGTGGCCCCACACACATGGCTTAGTTTCATTGAGTTAGACAAGGCTGTGGTCCATGTGATCAGATTGGCTGGTTTCTTGTGATTATGGCTTCAGTGTGTCTGCCCTCTGATGCCCTCTTGCAACACCTACCATCTTACTTGAGTTTCTCTTACTTCGGACGTGGGGTATCTCTTCATGGCTGCTCCATCAAATCGCTGCTCCTTATCTTGGATGAGGTCGCCTCTCCTGACCTTGAATGTGGAGTAGCTCCTCTTGGCCCTCCTGTGCCTGTGAAACCACCGCTCCTTGGATGTGCGATAGCTCCTCTCGGCCCCTGCCCCTGACCTCGGGCGTGGGGTAGCTCCTCTTGGCCACCACCCCTGACCTCAGGCATGGGGTAGCTCTTGTCAGCCGCTCCTGCACCATTGCAGCCTGGAGCTCTCAGTCATCTTTAAGACTAGAGAGAGTAAAAGAGAAGTGAAGTTATTAGAACCTAGTATCTTGGAGAAATCATTAAAGGGTTAATGTTTAAAGGCCTGATTAATTTCTGATGCCAATGGTAGAGTTTGGACAACCAAAGGGATGGGGCCAGTTGTGCTCAGCTGCCCTCAAGGGTGGGGTGGGAAAATGCAGTTTGGGCTTGGGCTTCTGCTAGTACCTCTGATGGGAGCCAGCAAGGCAGAAACATTGGTCTTTAATGTCTGGTCCTGGCTACTGGTAGGTGTGTTACTAATATGCCAATGTAGTAAAATCAAGATATGATGAGATTCAGTTTGTTAGAGGTCAGATTTGTTGCCATCTTGGTTCTATCTGGGTTTTCTCTTTGCATGTATGTAGCTTCCTTTCTTATCTCTAGATTCTTTAAAGATTTATGTTCACCTGCTAAAGGTGCAGGTTTTGAGCAAGGACACTCTTGCTAATAGTTGGGTGGAGGGTTTTGAGTGAAAACCTGGAGAAGCTCTAGCAACACTAAGCCCAGCACCCTCATTCCAAAACAATTTACTTCCCCTCTGTTCTTATCATGTGGACTTTAGTGCTTAAGAAGTGTTCAACATTTTAATGTTGATGCAAGTGATGGAGGAATGAAGTCCAGGAAAGCATGGAACTCAGCAGTGGCTACCGTTGGTGGGTTTCCTACAGAGATGCCAAGCTGGTGGTTCCTGAAAGTGTCTGACTATAGGATCAGTGGATTTGGGTGTTATTATTTAAAAACTTAAAACACTGACTATTCCTTGGAAGGACTGTTGTTGAAGTTCCAATTGTTTGGACACCTAATATGAAGAGCCGACTCATTGGAAAAGACCCTAATGTTGGGAAAGATTGAAGGCAGGAGGAGAAGGGGACAGCAGAGGATGAGATTGTTGGATAGAAATATCAACACAATGGACATGACTTAGTGACTGAACAACAATAATAATTTAAAAACTGGGGAATTCAACATTAAAATTGAGATTTTCAGGGTTTTTTTTTTTTGTTTGGTTTTATTTTGTTAGAAATTGGAAGGTATGGCAACATTGGGCCCACCTTCCCTCAAGAAAACAATTAGCTGGGAGTTCCTTGGCAGTTCAGTGGTTAAGACTCAGCCACTCAAACATTGTATGAAGTAGAGTGAAAGTCCCTCAGTTGTGCCCAACTCTTTGCGACTCCAAGGACTATACAGTCCATGGAATTCTCCAGGCCAGAATACTGGAGTGGGTAGCCTTTGCCTTCTCCAGGGGATGTTCCCAACCCAGGACAGAAACAAGCTGGTGTAGCTATGACCATCTTAAGAGTAGCCAGCCTCCAGCTGACTCCACAGTTGATTGGAGATGCCTGGGCACATGTGGGCTAAACGAGGCCAGCTGCCTGCAGCCTAGCCCTGCCCAGACCAGGAGAGCTGCTCAGTTGACCCAGAGACTCCTGAGCAATGAAAGGCGCTGCATCCGGGGAACACTCTGATATTCAGTAACAGCTGACTGACATGGGAGCGCCCACTTTCCGGTGTATTCAATCCAGCCCCTGAAAGCTGAGTCTGAGAGAGAGCTAAAGATTTATATCACTTGTTCTTTTGTGGTAGCTGAGACAAAGAAAGGACAAACATTATTACGTAATAGGACAGTATTTTTTTTTAAAGGTCACGGTTACTTCTCTACAGGAACATAGTCACTGCAGAATGATTTAGTAGCAAAGATAACTGATTTAAAAACATTGTAAACTAGACAACATAACAATAGTAGGACGGATACACACGTACCTGAGGCTAAAGCTATACCATGGGGAGAGAAAGGTCAAAACAAGCTGTTCTTCAGTTCAGTTCAGTTCAGTCGCTCAATAGTGTACGACTCTGCGACCCTATGAATTGCAGCACGCCAGGCCTCCCTGTCCCTTACCAACTCCCAGAGTTCACTCAAACTCATGTGCATCAAGTCAGTGATGCCATCCAGCCATCTCATTCTCTGTCATCCCCTTCTCCTCCTGCCCCCAATCCCTCCCAGCATCAGAGTCTTTTCCAATGAGTCAGCTCTTCGTATGAGGTGGCCAAAGTACTGGACTTTCAGCTTTAGCATCATTCCTTCCAAAGAACACCCAGGACTGATCTCCTTTAGAATGGACTGGGTGGATCTTCTTGCAGTCCAAGGGGCTCTCAAGAGTCTTTTCCAACACCACAGTTCAAAAGCATCAATTCTTCGGCACTCAGCTTTCTTCACAGTCCAACTCTTACATCCATACATGACTACAGGAAATGCTCAGCTGTTCTTAGCTATGTGCATTTTTATTTCAATCATCAGGTTCAGTCTCTTCACCTTTCCATCTTAAGTCAGATACTGCAATCTACGGATTGGTTATACACTTTGTATTAAATAGTCTCTCTTTTTGATCCTATTCTTGCTCAGGCCTGCTGCAGTTTCTTAATACGATTAAATGTCTACCAGGGAATAAGAGAAGAAGGACTTTTAGTAGAATGAGCCAGTTTTGTTAATGATGAGTAGTTCTGTGAAGATTAGTGGAAAAAGTCAAATTTATCTCTCCTTTCAAATTTTTATATTGCCTTTCTCTGCTCTCTTACTACTGATCATAAGGAACTGACCATAAAAGAAAACATCCTTCAGGAAAAGTTTAGTTTAGTTAACCAGAGTCTAACCCGCTGGGATAATATCAGAGCCTAGCTGACCTGGGGGAAGGGAAATAGTCAACTCCAGCCATCTCTAGCTGTCCTGACCCACCTAAGTTGTGGAGATTAAAAAAATCTCCCAGAAATACATTTGGAGTGCACAGTGAAGATATATAGGCTCATTCAAAGATGGAGACCTAATCATAGGACTACAGAAAACTTCCCCTCCCCCAGACCTCACTACCACATTACTAGAAGTCTATGGTGGTTTTTTTTACAGAGTATATTCAGCTATGAAGAAAAAATTACAAAGCATATCAAAAGGCTAAAACCACAATTTGAAGACACTGAGGAATCATCAGAACCAGACATAGTGTGGGTGTTGGAATTATCAGATTGGGAATTTAAACCCATTCTGACGAACATGCTTCAGTCTCTAGTGGATGAGGCAATCAGCCTGCAAGGTCAGATGGACAATGTAAGCACAGAGACAGAAATCCTAAGAAATGTTTAGGTCACTTAAAACATCTTTCGGACATTCACTGTAACTTAAAATTTCCAACAGTCAAGATAAAGATGTAAAAGACATGCCTTTTTTTCTCCAAAGAAAGACACTTATCAGCTCCTTCTTAGAAATGGGAAGATAACTTGTTTTTAAATTATTACTCCATCCTTCCTGTGTCCCCACCCCATTCTAGGGCATCTGGGTCATGGCTGAGGTGGCGGTTAGGCAACTGGTTGGATCTTCTGCCCTTTTTGGCTTCTGGAATCTCGACTTTTAAGTTTTGAGTTCAATCCTTATTTGGGGGTTTTGTCCCTCTGGCTTCATGTGGGTCAAGCTGGGCTGAAGGGCCTCATTACCGCTGGGTTAGGAGTATTTCTCAAGGGGCTGCCCTGGTGGCTCAAAGGGTAAAGAATCCACCTGCAATGTAGGACACTTGGGTTCATTCCCTGGAGGAGGGTGTGGATGCCCACTCCAGGATTCTTGCCTAGAGAACCCCATGGACTACAGTCCACACGGTTGCAAAGATTTGGACGTGACTGAGAGATTTTCACTTTCAGGAGTGCCTCTCAAGGGGTTGCAGTCCCCCATGGTACGGAGCTGGGCGCTATGGTCTGTTCCTCAGTGTTCTTACTTTTCGGCTTTCATGAGGACCAAGAAAAAGAAGGTCTGGAATTGGAAAGCCGTACCCCTCTACACTATTCTCAGGACCGAGGAAACGTCTGTTGCTTTGAGAACATAGCCCCATCGGGGTTTCTGTGATGTAGCAGGCACTGGGGGGCAAGTTAGTTAAGGAGTTATGTATCATCTGGCTTGAAATCAACAGGGATATGCACATGAATGTGCTTTGCAGTGCAGTGACAGAGTATGATGAATTATTTCTTTTATAGTTACACTTGTAGGGATGAGAGGGCAGAGCCCCTACAGCAGAACCGTTGTAAACTGCCCTGCTTGGCCTTGTATCTTTCCAAGCAACCCGGCCCTTCTGTGTCAAGGCTGTGCAGCTGTACTCCTAGACTAGTATAGACAAGGCTTTGCCTGCAGATGGCTAGAATTTGCATGGTTAAATCAGAATAGTATTTGTATGGATAATGCAGAAACTTAAATGAGAGGCTGTCTTTTTGCCAGATGGGATTCCTTAGAGATGGTATTGGTAAAATAGATACCACAGCTATTCTTACTCGACATAGGAGGTAGTTAGTGAATCAGAGCTTTTAGGAGGTGAATGTGAGTGAACTAAACAAAAACCTGAATTAAATCCTAAAGAAACAAAATCAAATCAGTTCAGTTCAGTTCAATCACTGAGTCATGTCCGACTCTTTGCGGCCCCATGAATTGCAGCACACCAGGCCTCTCTGTTCATCACCATCTCCCAGAGTTCACTCAGACTCACATCCATCGAGTCTGTGATGCCATCCAGCCATCTCATCCTCTGTCATCCCCTTCTCCTCCTGCCTCCAATCCCTCCCAGCATCAGGGTCTTTTCCAATGAGTCAATTCTTTGCATGAGGAATCAACAAAGTTCAAATCTGAAGGTCTTTCCCCCACCTCATTCTACACCAGCAGTCTCCCATTTTCTCCACCAGATGGCAGTAATTCCACATAATTTTTCTCCCTTTTATTTCTGAGCAGCCACTGGATAAATGGGTAATACCGTTTTGAGCTACAGTTTAGAGGAATCTGATAACAGCCTCCTCACTTGCCAATATGTTATACTGAATTAAACTCAGAAAAGCAGTTAAGGCTACACAAGTTCTATAAAAAAACAAGTTGTGACTGCTCCCCCTAGCGAGGTAAAGCTGTCACAAAGCATTCACACAAGGCGAGGCATATGGACTCACACGCCCCCACGCAGATTCACTGCCCCCAAACCCACAGGTGGACACACAGATAAACCAGCTCCCCTCCTCTCTCTCTCCAAGAGGAGGAGTCTTTTCTCAAAGAACCTCTTAAAGTTCCTTAGGACGATAAAAAGTTTTTCTTGCCTATTTCATGAGTTTCACTTGCTAATATTTCCTTTGTAAAAACTACAAGTTATTGGCTCAAAAAAAAAAAAAAGTATCACTGCATTTCAGGAATTTCAAAGCTTATAAAAATCTTCTTTCCCTGAAAGTCACTGGAAAAGAATAATTCTAAGTTTTCACATACACAAACCTATGCCCATCTTTCCTAAACTATTACTTTATTGCCATTTCCCCTACATCTACTCTTTACATTCCAGTGATCTGTTAAAAGCGTTGTCTATTTCTCACATATCCCANTCGCAAAGAGTCGGACACGACTGAGCGACTGAACTGAACTGAGTAGGAAATTCACTTTTGCAATTAGATATTACATGCTATTTATCTTTTTACCTTGTTACTGGAATTTTGTGAAATAAGATTTTCATGTAGTTATATTAATCTTTAAACACTTTATTTCTTCTTGTGCTTGACAGTTTGAACTATCTGAACTTCAAGTTTTCTGGGGTTTTTTTTGTGGTAAAAATACACATAATTAATATCTGAACCACTTTTAAGTGTACAGTTCAAATGTGTTAAATACATTCACATTGCTGTGCAACCATCAACCACTATTCAGCCCGTAATTCTTACTCTTTAAAACTGAAACTCAGACTTCCCTGGTGGTCCAGTGGTTAAGAATCCGCCTGCCACTGCAGGTGATATGGGTTCAATCCATGGTCCAGGAAGATCCCACATGCCTTGGGCAGCTGAGCCAGTGCCGCAGCTACTGAAACCTGCGCCCTCGAGCCCACATGGTGCAACTGGCCCGTGTGCCTAGAGCCCGTGTTCCACAGCAGGAGAAGCCACCACAATAAGGAGCCCGTGCACANCGATTCATAGGGTCGCAAAGAGTCGGACATGACTGAGCAACTGAACTGAACTGAAACAAGTAAATACTATATCATCTATATAAGATAAATGAATGGGATGATCATTTATAGCAATGTTTCTCAACCTCAGCACTGTTCTCGTTTGGGAATAGATAGCTCTCACTTGTGGGGAGCTGTCCTGTGCGTGGGTAGGACGTTTACAGCAACCCTGGTGGCCACCCGCCCTCCCAGTCATAACAACAAAATGTCTCCAGAGGTTATCAGATGTCTTCTATGGTGGAAGGAGATAGGGGAGATTGCTCCTGGTTGAGGACCTCTTATTTAGAGATAAATTAAACTACTATTACCAGGGTAAGGAAGAGGGGGTGAAGTACAAGAAAGATAGTCTATTCTTTAATCTAAAACACAAAAAACTTGGAAAATGTTACAGAAAGACATATCACAATGTTTTGACCCTGTCAAAAATTACAAACTTTCAGCTATAAAATAAATAAGCCTTGCTGATGCCATATACAGGGGCTTCCCTGGTGGCTCATTGGTAAAGAACCCTCCTGCCAGTGCAGGAGACATGGGTTCAATATCTGGGTTAGAAAGATCCTGTGGAGAAGAAAATGGCAAGCCATCCCAGTATTCCTGCCTGTGAAATCCCATGGATAGGGAAACCTGCCAGGCTACACCCCATGGGGTTGCAAAGAGTCGGACATGACTTAGTGGCTAAACAACAATGCCACCTATAGAACGATGACTATAGTTAATAACACTTATTGCATATCTGTAAGTTGCTAGAAAAGTGAAACTTAAAAGTTTCCATCACAAGCAAAACATGTTTGTATTTATGTAGGGTGATAGATGTCACTTGATTTATTGTGGTGATCATTTTCCAATGTACACAAACACCAAATTACTATGCTGTACACTTGAAACTAACATGATGTTACATGTCAATCACACCTCAATTAAAAAAATAATTTTCAGTACCACTTTTCTAGATTTGCAGGGCAGAAATAGAGACACAGACAGAGAGAATGGACATGTGGACACAGAGGTGGGGAAGGGAACGAATTGAGAGAGCAGCACTGACATATATGTCATGTGTAAAATAGATAGCTAGTGGGAAGCCAGCGCATAACACAGGGCACTCAGCTCAGTGCTCTGTGATGACCTAGGTGGGTGGGATGGGGTAGGGAGTGAGACTCAAGGGGTAGGGGACATATGTATACACATAGCTGATTCATGCAATTATGCAGCAGAAACTCACATAACATTGTAAAGCAATTATACTCCAATTAAAAAAATATACTTTTGACCCTAAATTACACTATGATCTCAGGAGAAACAAATCAGACTTCAGGAGAAGTGAGAAATAGAAGGAGCCAAGGAGGCTCTGAGAAACTCAGTGGTAAAAGCCCTTGATCTTCACACAAGTATTTCACTATTTACAGCATTCACTGTCTCTCCAGCAATCACATTATACATGTCATTATCAATTTATACTTACTACCTTTTTTTTTTCTTAGCAAATATCTATATCTCACCCACAACATGTCAAGGATCACCGGGGACACGGCACATACAAAAGCGTATGTGATATTTAGGGTCTCTATCTTCATTGGCATTTGTACTCACATGGAATAGTTGACAGGAGACAGTAAGCCAATCAATAAATAAGTCAACTTTGGTGGTTAAATGTGCTGGAAATGAATGGTGGGGTGGGGGGAAGAAGCAGAGAAGGCACGATTTCACAGGCAAGTCAGGGAAATTCCACCATAGAGATGACCCTGACTCAAAACCCAAAAGATAATTAGACATTAAACTTAAGTTAAGGTTAAAGGTTTCTCATATGAAGTTCTAAAAAGATGATTCATGGAGAAGAAAAGAGTCAGCACCGTGTGTGTGTGTGTGTGTGTGTGTGTGTGCGCGCGCGCACGCACGCGCTCAGTCGTGTCTGACTCTTTGCGCTCCCCTGAACTATAGCTCACCAGGCTCCTCTGTCCCTGGGATTACCCAGGTAAGAATACTGGAGTGGGTTGCCAACTCTTCCTCCAGGAGATTTTCCCATCTCAGGGATAAAGCCTGCATCTCTGGCATTCTCTTGCACTGGCAGGTGGAGTGACTCTTTACCGCTGAGCCACCAGGAAAGGTCTGTGTTTCTCTGTGCTATGGTCTAAATGATTGTGTTCCCCAAAATTATCTATGTTGAAATCCTAATCTCTAAAAGAAATGGTATTAAGAGGTGGGGTCTCTTGGAGGTGATTAGGTCATCCAGATGGAGCCGTCATGACTGGTATTAGTGCCCTCATAAAAGAGACTCCATGTACAAGGAATGTCATGTATTTATCCATGCCTTGGCTATTATAAATAGTGCTCGCCTTATATGCAGACTTTAAAAAGAAATGATGCAAATGAACTTATTTACAAAACAGAGACTCATAGACTTAGAGAACAAACTTATGGTTGCCAAGGTGAAGGATGAGGGGAGGGGCTAGTTAGGAAGTTTGGGATGGACTTGTACATACTGCTATATTTCAAAAGGACAACCAACAAGGACCTACTGTACAGCACATGGAACTCTGCTCAATGTTATGAGGCAGTCTGGATGGGAGGGGAGTTTGGGGGAGAATGGATATATGTATATGTAGGGCTATCTTTGACTTCCTAGCCTCCAAGACCCTGAGAAATAAATTTCTGGGTTTTTTAGAAACCACTCAGTCTATCATATTTTTGTTAAAGCAATCTGAACAGACTAAGACAGTATGTACACACGTGTACAATTAAGTTCACTTTTTCTCTACCTTCTTCCTCCTGTTTATTCATAATTGTTCCTCCTTTGCTAACTTAGGCCAGTAAATGGTTCTTTCTACCCATCTGCTGCCTCCTAGCATCACCCTCTTCCATTTTCAGCTCCCACAATTACCTGTCTCATTATTTTGGTATTTCCTAATTTGAATTCATCTAGTGGCCTAAAATTACCTTTTGGTTCCAAGTAATGCCAGACACTGCTTGCTAATATAAGGATTCACTACTTTTGGTTCAGATGCCCTTTCTTGATCCAATCAAAGAGTCTATGGTGGGAAAATGTCAGTGAATACTAAAATACTTGCCTGCAGTTTCCCTTGAGTAGTATTGCAGTCAAGTCAGTTTCTCTTTAAAGAGTCTGTGGGCTGGCAAGCTTCCTGACTGACATATCTTCCCAAATCACCAGGTAAATCACTCTTTGGTGTGGACTCAAGGTCATTCTGCCCTTCAGCTCTGCTATCATCCATGTTCCATTTATAATTTATCATCTGGAGAAATCCCTGGAAGATATCAGAAAAATGATCCCAGCAGTAACCAAGGTTAAAAGCAAATAGATAAGTATATATATCTCCCTCACAAGAGGGTAAAATTAAAACTGATTTTCCCCAGACACAGAAAGGAACTTGTGTTTTACATTTCTTAATTGACATTTTCTGATATGAATCAAATGACTGAACAGCCATGTGAGCCAAATCATGCTTAAAGCTTTGGATAAAATAGCCATGAATGGAACAGATGTTGCTCCTGTCTTTGAGAGCTTACACTCTAGTGGAGCTGTGCAGTGGCTATTTACCATACCTCTCTGACTGCCCAGCACCCTCTTCTCCAGTGTTTTGCAAACTTTCTCCAGTGTTTTGCAAACTTTCCACCTAAGCAAACCTACCTCCTCGAGGAAGATCCCCAGACTCAATATTCTAGTCTCTCTGGCAATGAAATCACAAGCCTTTGACTATAGCTCTGCTGATCACATACACTGTTGATATTAAATACAAAAAAAAAAAAAAAGCCATGAAGATGAAGTCAAACACAGAACTTACTTTTTCTGAGGGTGGCACAAACATTGCAAAGTCATCCAGGCCAGAAAAGGATCATTAATATAATATTTGATGCCCAAGGTGTAGAGTCAGTTAAGCAGCCTCATGGTATCATTCAGGTATTTCCTACGTTTGTGAGACCCAGTATGGTAGCCAATAGTCATGTGTATCTATTGGATCCTTGTACTGTGGCTACTGCAACTGATAAACTACCTTTTTAAATTAAAATTTCAAAATAGCTGTTTCATTCACTTATTGGAAAACTTTTAAGTATATTTGGGACAATTTTGTTTTGTGTATTTACCTTTTCAACTGGAAATTTTATGAAGTCAAAAATCAGATTAGGTTTTCTGATGGAAATTTAGTACACAAATCGAGATGGATTGTTATATAAAATACACACAGGATTTTGAGGACTTCAAATAAAAAGTAATGTGAAATATCTCATTAATGATATCTTCATTACACGTTCTAGTTATATTGTTGAGTGATCAAGGTAAATACAATATATCCTTAAATTATTTGCACTTCTTTCATCCTACTTTCTAAACGTGGCTATGGAAAATTTTACATATGTGGCTCATGTCATATTTTTATTGGACAGCAATTTTCTAGACCAGTGGTCCTCAAATTTTAATATACATCCAAATTAACTCAAAAGCATGTTAATTAGTGTTTTAATTGAGAGGAACAGAAGGTGAATCAAGGAAGGAGTCTGAAGAAGTAACCTTTCAGGTGAAGTCTGAAGGTGAAGCTCTGGGGAGAAACCTGCTACGGAATGAGGGACTAGCATGAGTTAGGATTCTGACTCAAGAAACTGACTGGTACTTCTGGGAAGATCCAACAGGCTCTTCTGCAAATCACAGTGAGAAAGAATGAAAAGGTGGTAAGAAGTGAGAAAAGCAGGTGCGGACCAACTGGTGTGTGGTTCTCAAGGTCTTGGTAAGGAATCAGAATTTTATTCAAAGTGCAAAGGAAACAGATGAAATACTTTCAGGGGCTCTGATATAATTTCTAAAAGATTACTCAGGCCAATATCCGGAAAACTGATTGTATATGAGTCAAGTGGAAATAAAGAGACCAGTACAAGGGCTATGAGAACAATAAGGTGAGGTCTAAGTAAAATATGCTAAAATCAGCTAATGGTATTCTAAATGGTTACTGACAACAATGATGATGAAGACTGCGCAAATACTAAGAAAGTTTAGGATACAATGTTACCTGAAAAGAGAAGAATATAACATTGAACAGATATTATGCTTCATCTATGTGAGGTTTTGTATGCATACAAGGACTTAAATAAGACTACACCCCAACTACCTCAAAAAAGAAAAATAAGCAGTGGAAATATGGATAATTTTTTTCCTTTTTATTGATATTTTCCTCCAAAATTTTAAAATAATGCAATATTATTTTACAGCATAAATTGGGAAATTTTCTTTAGTTAATTGAAAGATTTCTCTTGCTTTACTCTTAGTCGGGTGACATATTTTTATCAGCCCAGAAGATCAAATTGTTGACAATATAAGTCACGTTTGCATTTGTATATATCACTGAAGAGTGAGTTTCAGTTTATTGTTTTAATACAAAGAGGCATTCTATTAGTTTTCCTATATCATTCTTTGCATTACAAGCACAAAAAAGATATCTGCTTGAAGAATTTCTAATTACGTTAAAATAAATGCATCAGATCTCCAACTGGAAAACAATGGTGGCTATCTGATTTCAAACCTCCCCATATAATATCTCAGCAACAACAACAACAAAAATACCTTCCAAATTGTTATGACTTGTGTAGTTAAATGCTTAATGATATTTGCATGCTAAATCTACATCTTGTTACCCTTTAGCCTACAAAAAGAGCTCTAAATATATAGAAACTATACAAGTATTATTATTAAAAGTGAATTTCTCTATAACCTTGGAACAGGAAAAAGGTTTTCTAATGAGGACTCCCAAATCTAGATACCCATATCTGAAATCTGTCTTCTTCACTGATGTTTTATTGTCTCGCTCCCTCAACTAGAAGGTAAACTCCATCAGATCAGCTGGACTCTCATTCATTTTCTTTATTATTAACTACTGGTTTTTAGTAGAGGTTCAATAATATCTGATGAGGAAAGGGGAAAAAAATCCAATTACCAAAAAATAAAATTTAAAAATCTGACTTCTGACAAATTAAAATCATTTGCATAGCATAAGCACATTTCAAAGTCAGAATGGAAATGAAAAACTGGGAGAAAATAACTGCAATATATATCACTTTTTTGAAAAAGCCGGCTTAAATCTCAACGTTCAAAAAACGTATATCATGGCATCTGAGCCCATCATTTCATTGCAGATAGATGGTGGGGGGGGAGTGGAAGCAGTGATATATGTTTTCTTGATCTCCAAAGTCACTGCAGATGGTGACTGCAGACATGAAATTAAAAGTGGCTTGCTCCTTGGAAGGAGAGCTATGACAAACCTAGACAGCATATTAAAAACCAGAGACATCACTTTGCTGACAAAGGTCATATAGTCAAACCTATGGTTTTTCCAGTGAAAAGTGAAAGTATAAGTTGCTCAGCAGTGTCCAACTTTTTGTGACCTCATGGATTGATTGTAGCACACCAGGCTCCTCTGTTCATGGAATTCTCCAGGCAAGATTGCTGGGGTATAACCATTCCCTTCTCCAGGGAATTTCCCTGACCCAAGGAATAAACTCGGGTCTCCTGCATTGCAGGAGAATTCTTTACTGTCTGAACCACCAGGGAAGCCCAGTGGTATTTCCAGTAGTCATGTATGGATGTGAGAGTTGGACCATAAATAAGGAAGACAGCTGAGTGCCAGAGAATTTATGTTTTTGCGTTGTGGTGCTGGGAGAAGAGTCTTGAGAGTCCTTTGGACTGCAAGGAGATCACACCAGTCAATTCCAAAGGAAATCAACCCTGAATATTCATTGGAAGGACTGATGCTGAAACTGAAGCTCCAAAACTTTGACCACCTAATGTGAAGAGCTGATTCATTGAAAAAGACCCTGATGCTGGGAAAGACTGAGGGCAGGAGGAGAAGGGGGCAACAGAGGATGAGATGATTAGATAGCATCACTGATTCAATGTACATGATTTTGAGCAAATTCTGGGAGACAGTGAAGGACAGAGTGTAAGATACATTTTGGGCTGAGGCAGAAAAGGAGAGACGACCTCAACAGAGGTAGGTTACCTTTGTTTAGGCAAGGAGAGGTGACAGTCAGCCTAACGACCAGGCTGAGCGTGAGAGGGATCAGGGAGGCTTCATATTGAAAGGAAGGTTTGTGGAAGCGATAAGGGAAACATTAGTCAGGCAGAACTTTTGGGGAAATCTTTAGTTGAGATGGTATTTGTAGTTGAACAGTGGGTGGGAGGTTTTCGGGCAGGGGGTGATAAGTCCCAGGTAGCTGCAACTGGTCCAGAGCATCAGGGCAGGACTTAAAGTTCGGTTTTATTTTACCTGAAATTAGATGATTCGGCAAAGGCCTTTGAGACAGTTGTTTTCTAGGCCCCAGGACAACTTCATTCCAGACCCTGAAATCATAAAAAATGGGGGAAAGGGTGCCGTATCTCTCTGGCTACTTCCTGCTGGATAGGGGAGACATTCTGGGTCTGGAATGGAGGATCATACTAGGGCCCAGGGTCTCCTTTTCCTGGGGCCAGGGTGAGGCTCTCAAGAAGAATGGTCTTGACCTAGATGGC
Organism: Neotragus pygmaeus; assembly: GCA_006410875.1. NCBI lineage: Eukaryota > Metazoa > Chordata > Mammalia > Artiodactyla > Bovidae > Neotragus > Neotragus pygmaeus. The sequence continues at coordinate 30,034 of SJYV01006839.1, forward strand.
CCGAATCCGTTCTTGGAGAAAACTTTGAAAGAGATTGTAGAGACAAGGACCAAATAAGAGGAATAAAATGATAAGTACCAATGGTCCCAAGAAAGGGAGCAACCAAGGGAGGGCCAGCTGGAACAGGTTTTGGGGAGAGTAGAGGTATTGTAACTCTTTTCTGTGGCTTTCGATTCCATCTCTAAGTTCTTTGCCTTGGACTATGCCAGTTTCCTTAAGACAAGAGCAGCAGTCCTCTCCTAGGAAAAGGCAGGTCCAGGGCTTGCCTATTTTGTAGGGCCACAGAAGCTAATGAGTTAATTTGTCTTTGAACTGAAACGAAGAACTCCACTACCTGCTCCATGTCCTCATTAATTCTTGGGACAGCTTGTAGTAGAAATGAGCTGAGGTCAGTTCAGTTCAGTTCAGTAGCTCAGTCATGTCCGACTCTTTGCGACCCCATGAATTGCAGCACGCCAGGCCTCCCTGTTCATCACCATCTCTCAGAGTTCACTCAGACTCATGTCCATCGAGTCANAACTCTACCCATTACACAGTAACTCTGGGAGGCAGGATCAAAATGGTGCTATAGGACCCTGGGCTCACCTCCGCCAACAAACTCCAAACTACAACGGCATGGGCTTCCCTGGTGACTCGGTGGTAAAGAGCCAGCTTACCAATGCAGGAGACACAGGTTCGATCCCTGATCCAGGAAGATCCCACGTGCCAAGGAGCAACTAAGCCTGTGTGCCAGCTGCTGAGCCGAAGTGCCTCAACTGCAGAAGCCCAGGCACCCTAGAATCTGTGCTCCATAACAAGAGAAGCCTGTGCACCGCAACCAGAGAAAAGCCCTTGCAACGACAAAGACCCAGCATAGCCACAAATAAATATAAATAAAACTATTTAAAACAACAAGTCTACAACTCCTTATAGTTCAGAGAATGATCTGAAGACTAGCAGCGTGGCTCTCCCAGAACCAGGCAGTAACAAAGAACCGTATAGTCTTATGAGAAGGGAAAAGTGATACGGTCTGAACCTGCAACCCCAGTGGGTGACCCAGAAGAGGGGATGTCACAGGGCAAGCCAGGGGTCCACCCTGGGCAGTAAAGGGTTCAAGCCACATATTAGACACCCCAGCCCTGGGGCCCAACACCAAGATGAGCCCCATTAGGGGACTTGAAAATGGTTGAGTCTTACTAGAGGGCTGTAAGTAACCAGTACTCTGCTCCTGAACAGCACACAGACTTGCTTGCTTCCAGTCCAGTGCGGAGGCTACAGATTGAAGACCACCTAGGGCTCTGGCCTGCTGCTGGGACCACCATAAGGGACCCCTGTCCTGCACCACTCCAGCACTTGATGCTTTGAATAAATGTCTGTTCCAGTTCCTTGTCCATTTTTGAACTGGGTTATTTTGAGTTTTAGTTTTCTATACAATCTGGATATTAATCCCACATTAGATGATACAATTTACAAGTATTTTCTCCTGTGGGATGTCTTTTTACTCTGTTGAGTGTCTTATGATGTGTAAAATCTTTAATTTTCATCAAGTCCAATTTGTCTATTTCCTCTTGTTACCTGTGCCTTCCCTGACGTACCAAGAAATGATTGCCAAGTCCAATGTAGTAATATCATTTGCATAGACACAGTTGTGTCCAACTCTTTGTGACCCTTTGGACTATAAGCTGCCAGGCTCCTCTGTTCATGGAATTTTTCAGGCAAGAATAGTGGAATGGGTTGCCGTTTCCTTCTCCAAGTAACACTAGTTCTAAAAGGTGTTTTGTTTTTTTTTTTAGGTCTTGCTCCATTTTTTCTGATGTTACTTCAGGGTTCAAATTTGTTGTTTAGCATAAGACTATCTTCTTTTCCCAGCTCCATTTATTGAAGACTGTTCTTTTCTATTTGACAGTNTCTAAAAGGTGTTTTGTTTTTTTTTTTAGGTCTTGCTCCATTTTTTCTGATGTTACTTCAGGGTTCAAATTTGTTGTTTAGCATAAGACTATCTTCTTTTCCCAGCTCCATTTATTGAAGACTGTTCTTTTCTATTTGACAGTATATGAGTGTTTATTTCAGGTTCCATTGGTCTATTTGTCTTTAAAATCACTGTATCTTTGGTAGTTAAGTTTTGAAATCAATTTTGAGTCCTCCAGTGTTCTTTTTCAGGATTGACTATTTGATTGGTGTCCTTTTTCAGGATTGACTATTTGGTTGGTGTCCTTTGAGATTCCTTATTAATTTTAGGATGGGTTTTTCTATTTCTGCAAAAATTATCATTGGGATTTTGATAGTACTTGCATTGAATCTGTAGTTCACTTTGGGTAATATTGACTCTTTCAATCCCTGAACAAAATATGTGTTTCCATTTATCTTAATTTCATCTGGCAACGTTTTCATGATACAAACCTTACACTTCCTTGGTCAATCACTGAGATTTTTTTTTTTTTTTTGATGCCTTAGTAAATGGAATTGTTTTTACTTTTTTTGTTAGTATGTAGAAATGCAACTGATTTTTGTGTTGACTTTGTATTCTACTTTGCTTAACTCATCCAAACTTTGTGAAATATTTCGTTTTCTACGTTTAAGATCATACCATCTGCAAACATATTACTTCCTTTCCAGTTTTTTTCTTGTCTAATTGCTCTAGCTAGTACTTCCAATACTATGCTAAACAGAAGTAATTATGGTAGGTGTCCTTACCTTGTTCCTGATCTCAGAGGAAATGCCCTGATATCAACCTTGCATAGACATGAAAAGCTGAAAGTCACTGTCGTGTCCAACTCTTTGTGATATAGTCCATGGAATTCTCCAGGCCAGAATACTGGAGTGGGTAGCCTTTCCCTTCTCCAGGGGATCTTCCCAACCCAGGGATCGAACCCAGGTCTCCTGCGCTTCGGGGCAGATTCTTTACCAGCTGAGCCACAAGGGAAGCCCAAGAATACTGGAGTAAGTAGCCTATCTCTTCTTCCAGGAATCAAACCAGAGTCTCCTGCATTGCAGGCAGATCCTTCACCAACTGAGCCATTAAGGAAGCCCTCGCCCAGGCATGGTTGACTTCATTCTTTACATTGAGTACTGGAATCCACTGCTTATCCTTTTTATTACTATGCTGTCTTTGTCAGACTTTAAGATCAATGCTTTGATAAGAATCTGGGGGACCATCACATGCTGTTACATCATCAAGATTTTATATAATTCAACTGTGATAATCCCCGGCCCTTTTCTTCTCTAGTAATTGCTGTTGCAGTTTCTTTCCAACCACTTTTAGTAATTTATGTTTTAGTTATAAATCATCTAATTCCTCTAAACTCTCCCCATCTCATTGTCTATACAAGCTTGTGTCATTTTCCTTCATTGATAGCTATTGGTATATTTTAATTTACATTTTTACCTCATTCATTTTTAAGTATTTCCTTCTCTGTTCTTATTTTCCTAGCTATTTGAATTCAGTGTTTAACTCATTTCTCTTTATTAGTGTTTAAGGCATTGACTCCTCCAAGCCCCACCAGTCCAGTCTCCTCAGTTTTTGCTGTACCACAAGGGGCCTCCCCTTGAGTCGAGCTGTATGATAGCTGAACACACTCCAGAAACACTTCAGAAGGTTTTTACTCTTCAGCCTCATGTATGTTAACAATTAGAACCAAGAACATAATATACAATCAATCTGTTAAACTTTCATTACCAAATATTGAATCTCTTTTGGGGGGGGGGATGGGGGAGAAGTACATACACAGACACCAGCATCTAAATCTTCAGAGAGTAGTGGCTCTACTGCCCAATAGACCACAGAGGAAGTCTTACCTTAGCGAAATTTCCTGTCTCGCCCAATCTAGCTTAATTCTTTTTCAGTCCTCCAAGGGCTGACCATCCAGTGGTCACTATGGGCTAGCCACATGTGGCAACTGAGCACTAAAACTGTCGCTACTCCAAACTGCGAGTGTGATGAGATGAAAGTGGGAGTCGCTCAGTCATGTCCGACTCTTTGCGACCCCATGGACTACACAGTGTATAAGATACCAGATACTAAAAACTTGGTACCAGAAAAATTTAATATTTTTATTACATGTTGATATTTTAGCTATATTAGGCTACGTAAAATACATAAAAATTTAACAAGTTTCTTTGTACTATCTTTAATATGTGTGCTAGAAAATTTCACAATTACATATGCGACGGTACAGTTCCACCCAGCAGTGCTACTGGCTGCCGTCCCCCTGANGCCTTAAGGGAACTGTAGAGGCCCCCTTTGATTGTGAGTTCTGACTCTTGAGTTGGGCCAGAGCAGGAAGTTAAGAGAGAGAAAGCGGCTCTAGTGTCTACTATAAAGGAGGTCTTTTTCCCGGCCACTACCCTGTCTACCCATAAGTTCTGAGCTTGTATCCAGGACAAGGGCTGGGGGGCTGGAACCCAGGTGCCATCATTGGAACAACTCTTGTAGGGTTGGGCTGGGGTTCTGGGGAGAAGTGAGGATCTCTCCAGAGGTGCCAGGGCATCCCTGGGGACAGTCCATCTTCCAGTGTCCCCACTGACCACAGATTGGGCACGCTTTTGTAGCAGCTTGTGGGTTCAGGCATGCATTTGCCCAGTGCCCTGACTGGTTGCATCAGAAGCAGGGTGAGGGGGTGGGGGAGCAGTCTTAAGCCCTGGTCTGGGATGACTTGGGCCAGGCTGATCTCTTCCCTTAATCACTGCCACCAAAAAGGCTTATTTAGCTTTCCTCTCACAGTCTTTTTCTCTCTTAGCCTCCTCCTCTCTATTATTGAACACTTTGAAGGCTACTTCTAGAAGGTCTCTTTGGGGGGTCTCAGGGCCTTTCTCTAGTTGTCGAAGCTTGTGTCTAATGTCAGGGGCGGGCGGGCTGATGAACTGAACATGAAGGTAGAGTAACCCAGCAGGGGCGGTGATATCTAGGTTGGTCTACTGGACTGCCTCTGTGGGGTGTGCCAAGAATAAGGCTGGATTTTTGTCTGCCCCTCGGGTGATTTCCCTGACTTTATCATAACTGACATGGATATGAGCATTTTTTCTGCATTCCTTCTAGACGGCAGGTAATCATATGATTGAGTCTCCTGATACATGGGTCACCAGGCTGGTATGTCCAGTGGGGATCTAATTGAGACACCGCCTCATCAGCAACTGGACTGTCCCACTCTTGGTTATGTAAGTGATTGGCATGCCCTTTTGCCACTTGCCAGATATGATCATTTTCATCTGGGGTGAGAGTGGCATTTAGGATATAATATACATCACTCTATGTGAGGTTACAGGCCTGGAAGAGTCTCAGGAATTCTTTTCTGTATCTGGTAATATTTTCAGAAAATGATCCTAACTTTTCCTCTGTCTGGCTCATGTCTAACAATGAAAATGGCACGTGGACTCAGGTGGGGTCCTCTGGTCCTGCCACCTCTCTCAGGGGATACATGTGTTGGGTAAGTGACCGTGTGGCAGAGGGCAGGGGAAGGGGCAAGGGGAGTCGGGGAGATGGGGTAACGGGCTGGAGGGGGAGTTAGGAAAGGTTTTGGAGCCGGGAGGTGAATTGGATGAGGCGAAAGGAGAGGGTTGGCAGTGTGGCTGTTAGGGTCAAACTCCAGGGGTGTGAAAGGTCGTGATCCACGGTTAGTTGAAGAAAAGACCCCTTTTGCTTGGGAGGCAAGGTGCATAGAAGGATCTCGTGGGTGGAGCAGGCCTTGCATAGGGAGGGCCTGCTCTAAAGGGACCAAAAGGCTTGGGCATATGGGACCTCCGACCACTTGCCATTCCATTTAAGGAAGTCGGTGAGATTTTGGAGAATGTTCAAGTCAAACGTGCCGAACTCAGGCCAGCGATCTTGATTGTCCAATTGGTACTGAGGCCAGATCTGTATACACAGTTGTTTTAAGCAGTTAGTTTTGAGTTCAATGAGTAAGAGTGGGTTGAGATTTTGGAGAACACAGGCCAGAGGGGAATCCTTTGGGACAGATTGGCCAGACCCCATAATCAAAAGGCAAGCAGAGGCTCCTATTGGGAGTTCGAGTCATCACCCGTAGTCACAATAGGACTTATGAGAAGAGAGCTCTGTGTCGAGGTGGAGTGTCCCCCACCATCGCTTACATGGTGGCCTTAGGCCGGGGGTCCCCGGGATCTGGAGAGGACTGTTCTAGGGCACCTCTAAAACACCATCCGGATCTTACCTTAATCTAGGGGCTGGCTTGAGCGGAGTGTTGCACATAGAGCGGTCGAATGGCAAGAGTTCCCTATTCCGGAGGTCGTCAGAGAGAGAGGGAAAGGGGGAAAAGGGATAGAGCCAGAGGCCTGGGTGTACCCAAAGCACCAATAAAGCCTTAGCACAAGGCTTGCACTGCTCACGAAGGCACTAGGCATCCCCAAGGGGAACTTATGAGCCCTGGCAGAAAGGGAGCTCGGCGGGTGTTCACATTCCCAGATTCCAGGCAAAGGGAAAATAATGAGAGGCAAAGAGAGCGAGAGCAAGAGAGAGACGAGTGTCTCACCCTCTCCTGAGTTCGGGGTTTCGGCACCAAGAATGTTAAGGTATAGTTCAGGCCGAGGCAGAAAAGCAGGAGAGACGACCTCAACGGAGGTAGGTCACCTTTATTTAGGCAAGGAGGGGTGACAGTCAGCCTAACGACCAGGCTGAGCTCTAGAGGAGGCTTCGTATTGAAAGGGAGGTTTGTGGAAGCGATAAGGGAAACGTTAGTCAGGCGGAATGTTTGGGTAATCTTGAGTTGAGATGGCATTTGTAGTTGAACTGGGGGTGATAAGTCCCCTGGGTAGGGGGCGATAAGTGCTGGGCAGATGTAGGGGGTGAGAGGTTTCTGGGCAGGGGTGATAAGTTCCAGGTAGATGCAACCGGCCCAGAGCATCAGGTCAGGACTTAAAGTTCGGTTTTATTTTCCCCAAAGTTAGATGATGCAGCAAGGGCCTTTGAGGCCATTGTTTTCTTTTCTAGGCCCAAGAACTCCTTCACAGAGGAGCCTGGAGTGCTGCAGTCTGTGGGGTTGCAAAGAGTCAGACATGACTTAGTGATTGAAAAACAGCAACATAACTTTGAAAGCGGAGAAAGCACTGGCACCCCACTCAAGTACCCTTGTCTGGAAAATCCCATGGACGGAGGAGCCTAGTAGGCTACAGTCCATGGGGTCGCGAAGAGTCAGACACGACTGAGCGACTTCACTTTCACTTTTCACTTGCATGCACTGGAGAAGGAAATGGCAACCCACTCCAGTGGTCTTGCCCGGAGAATTCCAGGAATGGGGGAGCCTGGCGGGCTGCTGTCTATGGGGTCGCAGAGTCAGACACGACTGAAGTACCTTAGCAGCAGCAGCGGCAGCAACTTTAAAAGATCTCATATATTATACAGAAAAACTTTTAATTGAAAAANGTCTTGCCCGGAGAATTCCAGGAATGGGGGAGCCTGGCGGGCTGCTGTCTATGGGGTCGCAGAGTCAGACACGACTGAAGTACCTTAGCAGCAGCAGCGGCAGCAACTTTAAAAGATCTCATATATTATACAGAAAAACTTTTAATTGAAAAAACAAAACCACCAAAATCCTACAGATTTGAACATCTAATTCACAGAAAGATGAAAAATTATAGTTTATGAGTAGATGTTCAATTTCATGATAAGAGAAATGCAAGAGATACTTCCTGTCCCAACAAATTGACAGGGCCTTCCCTTGTAGCTCAGTTGGTAAAAAATCTGCCTGCAATGCAAGAGACCCAGGTTCAATCCCTGGGTTGGGACGATCCCATGGAGAAGAAAATGGCAACAACCCATTCCAGTATTCTTGTCTGAGAACCCCATGGACAGAGGAGACTGGCAGGCTACAATCCATGGGGTCTCAAGAGCTGACTCTCATGACTTAGTAACTAAACCACCACCATCAAATTGACAAAAGAGATAAAAATCAAATACTTGACAATATGTTTTATTGGTAGAGATGTGGGAAACAGGCATGAATGCACTTCTGGTGGGAGTCTGAAGTGGTATATGCCTTTTATAAGAGAATTTGACAGTGTTTAACAACCTAGCAATTTCACTTCTTCTAATTTACCCTGAAAATACATATTCTCGATCTATCACCCCAGATTTCTCCCTTTCCATTTCCAATTCAAAAGTCCTATACTACATCTAAAATTTCTTTGCCCATTTCAAAAAAGAAACTGCTCCTCTTTGCAAACAAAAAGAAACACTCAAGAGACAAACTAGGGGAAAATGAAGCTGGTTCCATTCAAGGCATGGGGAGACCGGGATGAAAGGCATGTGGGAAGGATCAACCTTCTCTGGGTAGATCTTTCTGTTTGTTTTTGACTTCGAGAAGCTCTACATATTCAAAAATCAAAATTAAATCAACAAAGATGGAGGGGGACCCAAAACAACAGGGACGACAGTACTAACCTCAAAAAACTAACACTTGAAACAAGTGATAATAAATGAGTCCACCTCCACAATTGAAGTTGGGGCTGGAGAGGGAAAATTTGACTAATTCAAGTATATTGCGTGCAAAGTCGCTTCAGGTGTGTGTGATTCTGCTGAAAGGCAGGATGTTTGTAAGATTTAACGTATTCCCACAGATTGCATATTTCTAGGGAAGGAAAAAGCAGCAACTGTATAGTAGAAATTTCCAATAAATGGACCTACACGATGAAGTATTTAGGGAGAGAGAGACATGGTGTGTGCAGATTTCAGTGGTTCAGAAAAAACAGTAATGCACACACAAATATAGGAAAAGAGCAAATGATAAATGGGGCAAAATGTTAACAATTGGTGAATCTGGGTAAAGGGTACATGGATGTTTTTGTGCTACTCTTGCAAACTTTCTGTTTGACTTTATTTCCAAATAGAAAACCAAACAAAAAATAAACTGTACACAAATGTCACTTTTCCACCATCCTCTGAGTAAATGCAAGTGCCACAAATGATAAATAGAAAAATATCCAAACAGCGATGTTTCCATCTCTCTTTGAATTAAGGGCAGACTGTTGGGTATTTTACACAAACTTAAATGATGAAATGTCTGATTTAAATAGTTAAATAAAATAGGTACGTTATGTACTTAGTAGCAATACTAGTATATTTCCTCTAAAATGTGAATTTCTTACCCTGCACTCTTTTAAGAACCAAGCATTTAATGCCACACAAGATAGATAACAAGAATAAAATTACTTCCCAATGGATACACTTTAAAGACTAAATTGATATTTCAAAGCATGTGGCTATTACATGAATGTCTCCCAAATTTCTTTTGAAAAGCTGGTATGGTCATATTGAGAGGGGAAAAATTCATCAAACTCAAATCTCACTTTTAATCAGAAATTCTTATGAGGCAAGAAAATGAGAATGTTTAAAAGGTGATTTGTAGGGCTGCTAATAGTCAATCATGGTGAAAAGGAGAAGATGAGAGAGAGTAATATCTTAAAATGGCCATGAGAGCTGGAAAACAGAAACCTGGATTTAAAGCCTGCTTCTTCCTCTTAGAAGTCACTTAAGGCAAAGGACGAAATTCTCTAAGTTAGGATTTTCTAAATCGGTGGTTTGGTTCTCATTGTGGTACCTGAACAACACCATCCTCAGTAACCAGGAACTGGTTATGAATACAAATTTTCAGGTACACCACCCGTAACCTATGGAGTTGAGGTAGATCTACTGACCTGTGTTTTTAAAATGCGCTGCAAGTTTTTCAGATACTAAACTTCCGGAACCATAGCAATAAGAAACCAACAATAGTAATAGAGTCCATCCTAGGATTATGACGATGATTAAGTGACGTATTACCCGTGAGGAAGTGATTTCTAAACTGTTACAAAAACTCTCATCGTTAATGGCAGATTGTTACTGTGTGACATAAAATTGTGGGAGAAAAAATCTTAAAACCAATAGTACTTTGGGCTTTTGTCAAACTGTCCTTTTGCAAAGCTTCAAAAAAGCTTAATTCCTTAAAACTTCCTACACTTGGTGCTAAGTCTTGCACAGAGGATTGCTCATTAAGCTTTGTTGGTGCTAACTGAAATAAGTCCAGTTGAAAAAGGTCATTGGCAAGTATTTTATCTCTTGTTTTTGATATGGTCAAACTGAGAATTTTAAACTTCACCAAATCAATCAAGTGATTAATTTCGAAAGACAATTTAGCTTCTGTGTTTAGAAGCACATGCTGTCTTTGGAGCTATGCTATTGGGTACCACTCACTGCTGTGTGACTTTGGCAAAGCTATTTACTCACACTGGGCCTCCTGACTTTGCTTACAGGACAAAAGTGATAATAAGAATATTCACTTCATTGGGACTTTGAGAGTATTAATTAAAATTTTAAAGAATTTAAAAATGGCCTAGTACACAACATTAAAGATTCTTCCTGTACCCTGAATGCCACACTTACTTCATTCTCTTTTTACTTCATTTTTTCCCAATTCGTTTTCTTTGAAATTTTATGCCCCTCTCCCTGAACACTTTCTTTTCTTGGTATCTGCACATTTTCTAATGAAGATGAAGACAGGCACATATATCGATAGACACCTTAAATGTTTTTTATGAATGAGTAACTATTTGACTAAGGTCCATCTAGTCAAGGCTATGGTTTTTCCATTGGTCATGTATGGATGTGAGAGTTGGACTGTGAAGAAGGCTGAGCACCAAAGAACTGATGCTTTTGAACTGTGGTGTTGGAGAAGACTCTTGAGAGTCCCTTGGACTGCAAGGAGATCCAACCAGTCTATTCTAAAGGAGATCCGCCCTGAGATTTCTTTGGAAGGAATGATGCTAAAGCTGAAACTCCAGTACTTTGGACACCTCATGCAAAGAGTTGACTCATTGGAAAAGGCTCTGATGCTGGGAGGGATTGGGGGCAGAGAAAAAGGGGACGTCAGAGGATGAAATGGCTGGATGGCATCATGGACTCGATGGACGTGAGTCTGAGTGAACTCCGAGAGATGGTGATGGACAGGGAGGCCTAGCATGCTGAGATTTATGGGGTCGCAAAGAGTCGGACACGAACTGAACTGAACTATTTGAGATACATTATACTGTTCTGCCTGACCATATAGTGAAATAAATTATTTGAAGAAAGTGTGGATCAGAAGAACTCCAAGGTAATCATCCTCAATCAGGGCTTCCCTGGTGCCTCAGGCAGTAAAGAATCCACCTGCAATGCAGGAGACCCAGGTTCAATCCCTGGGTTAGAAAGATACCCTGGAGAAGGGAACAGCTACCCATTCCAGAATTCCATGAACAGAGAAGCCTAGTGGGCTACAGACTATTCATGGAGTTGCAAAGAGTGGGACATGACTGAAAGACTAACACTTTCATTTTTTTTCTACCATATCAGAGCAAAATCTAACACGTGATCTCAGCAAGGGAACCTACCTTGCCTCTAGCTGACTTGATAATTTGGCCTTAGCTTTCTCAGTTATGAAACTGGGAAGTTGATCTAGACAATCCATGAAGTCCTGTGCTATACTAACTCTTTGGTCCTAAATAAAACTAAAAGGAAAAATTACTCAACTGCCATATATTGCTGCTAAGTCACTTCAGTCGTGTCCGACTCTGTGTGACCCCATAGACGGCAGCCCACCAGGCTCCCCGATCCCTGGGATTCTCCAGGCAAGAATACTGGAGTGGGTTGCCATTTCCTTCTCTAATACGTGAAAGTGAAGTCGCTCAGTCGTGTCCGACTCTTGGAGACCCCATGGACTGCAGCCTACCAGGCTCCTCCATCCATGGGATTTTCCAGGCAAGAGTACTGGAGTGGGGTACCATTGCCTTCTCCATGCCATATATTACCTATTGCTTTTTTTTTTTTTTAANGTGAAGTCGCTCAGTCGTGTCCGACTCTTGGAGACCCCATGGACTGCAGCCTACCAGGCTCCTCCATCCATGGGATTTTCCAGGCAAGAGTACTGGAGTGGGGTACCATTGCCTTCTCCATGCCATATATTCCCTATTGCTTTTTTTTTTTTTTAATCATTTTCAGGCATTTAAAATGTAGGTGTAAGGACTTCCCTGGTAGTCCAGTGGTTAAGAATTTGCCTTCCAATGTAGAGGATTCCTGGTCTGGGAACTAAATTCCATCCCCGCAAGTCAGCTAAGCCCATAGCCACCAATGAAAGATCCTGCATGCATCAGGATTATAACAAAAACTTGATGCATACAAATAAATAAATGTTTTAAAAATATTATGTAGATGTACACATGATCCTAAGTAGAACTATAAATACACACAACACCAAATTATACACAATGTACTCATCAATGCCCATTGATGAACATGTATCTTCAAATTTCAGAACTTAGGCTGAATTAATATACCTCCAAAAGTGAAACCATTCAATTTTTGAAATGCAATAGTATTTTAAAACTTTCATATTAATTGTTGGCAAATGTCTACTTTAGTTGGCATGATCAGAACAAAAGATTTTTTAAAAACCCATTATTCTAATTATAAAGCAATATGGCTTTTCTGTAAAATATCTGAAAAATGTATAAACAAGCATAAAGTAGTACTGTGTATTTACTAAATTATGATCTTAAATACAGTTTTACTTCCTCTTAGAGAGAACAAGAGCATTTCCTGTATTTTTATTTTCCAGACATGAGTTAATGACAGAATGACACTGCAAATGATGGACCTACCGTTGCTTTAAAACTAGCATTTATCATATTTTAAGAACTATGTAGAGCAATATGTGAATATTTGGGGTAATTATGAAATAACCAGTAGTTAAAATTTCAGTAGTCAAAAGCAGGTTTTTAAAAAGCATGTATATGCTCCTATCCCCCATTATGAAGTAGCAAAGCTTTTGAAAAACCAACTTCTCTGAAGTAAAATTTACATACACTGAAACACACACATTTTAAGTGTACCACTAAGTGTACAGTTCCATGACTTCTGCACATGTGTACACCTGTAGATGAGCAACCATTATCAAGACATAGAAGATGTCCATCACCCCCCAAAAGTTCCCTCTTACCCTTCTGCCATCAATTTCCTCTTCCTATCCCCAGGCAATCTTTGATCTGCCTTCTGTCACTAGGATTAATCACGCTTTTCTAGAATTTCATATAAGCAAAATAAAACTGATTTATTTGTGCCTGGCTTCTTTGCTCAGCATATTCTTAACAGACACTTATCCATTTTGTTGCATATACTTCAAACTTTCCTTTGTTGCTGAAGAATGTTTCATTGTATGGATAGATACAGTACAATTTGTTTATTCACGGATTACTTCCAGTTTTCCTTTTAACTATAAATTTTATGGATTTTTCCCATCATTTTAAAGTTTGGCTGTAACATGCACATATCCTAATTTATGTAAATGTTCTACCTCTGTTGGACATGCAAGCACTTTACCATGTTTTAAANGCCCTGGGGACAGACAAAGAGACCTCGGCCGCAACGCAGCCCCGCGCGGCCGCCCGGGCTCCCCACGAAAGCGCCCAGCGCGATGGCCGGGTCGCCGCGCCACGCGGCTTTCCAGAGCGCTGCCCGCTCCGTCTGATCGCGCTCCGGCGCCCCCGTCCTCTCCCGGTGCTGGGCTCGCCCTCGGCTCCCAGCCTTCTCCACAGACCGGTTCTGCCTGTCCTCCGTCCTGGCGCGCCACCTCCGGCCACCGGTTTGGATGGATGCGCGGAGGGTGCCCGAGTGTCCAGGGGTCTTACTTCCGAAGTTGGCCCTACTCGTTGTCTGCGCAGGTCGGTGACCCAGGGCGGCGGGAGCGGGGGGACCGGGGCTCCGGGCGGCGCTGGGTCACTGTCCCGGCAGCGCGGGGCGAGCGGGCGCGGCGGGAGGTCAGAGGCTGGGTGGTCCCCGCCGGCAGGAGAGAACCCCGCGCGCCAGCCCGGGGCTCGACCTCCACGCGGTTCCGTTTTGTCCCTTTCCTTCCACGTGTCCTTTTCTCTCTCTCTCTCTCTCTTTTCCTTTCTCTCCGTGGAACAACTATTAATAACCTCAACCCCACATTTAAGGGATTTTCTTTTTATTTTCTGGATAGGGTGAGAGTGGAGACTGAGCGGTGGAAGGAAAGCATTTTTTCTTTTTTTCTTTAAGCACCTGAAGTTCAGAGATATCACTAAGATTTTCAGATAAACTGGCGACTTTTCAGTAAAGGCTACCGCTGCCTTATTCCACCTTCACATGCTGAATATTCCAGATTTTTCTTTTCAGAAACCAACCCCAAAAAGCCATAGACTGGTGTTTTCATTCTTTAGAAGATGATTCTCAAGCGTGGTGAACAGGGCAACTGGAAGCTTTGAGCTGAAATATACGGTTTTCAAGAGGCATAAATTCATCCAGCATGTAATTTGTTTTTGCTGAGCTTGTTAAGCCCTTGTTTACAGATGAAGAGTATCTCATTTCCTTCATCCTAATTTTTCTTGGCTAGAATTGCTAGCTAATATTTGATGTACCGAAGCCGTCTTCTTGTTTTGTGACTGATGTGAAGCCCAACATGGTCTTTCCTTAGTTATTCAAGTATCAAGTTAATTGCACATGCAGTTTTTCATCTGCTTCATATTTTTATATGAACAGGATGAAACAGGATAAAAGCAGAGTTTTTGTAAAATTTTTCATGTCTCTGACTTCCTATAATAAAAGCCACAGGCTTACCTATGACCTTGCAATACTGAATTTATATATAGTACTGTGATTTACCTTTTGATATTTGCAAAAATAATGGCACCCGAAATGAAGATGGTCTTCAGTATTCTTACCTGAACATCAACAGAATTGAATTTCTCATTCAACCTTGGGGGAAATGAGTCACGATGATAACTCCTATAGAAATTTACACTCTATTTTTAAAAATGTAAATTAGTGGCCGTCTGTGAGTTGTGTCAAAGATATTTTATTATAAGGAAAATGCTGACCTTCGAATACAAAATGCATAAAATAGGGAAAGTACTTTCTATTTAATGAGAGTCCACATTGTAATGTGTTTTCAGCACTTACTTCTTTTACTTAAGTCCTATAAAGTTTGTAGAATTTGAGGGTCTAACAGAATCAATTGCATTAATATCCACTTTATATTAAAATCTTTTCATTAAGTGATTCGGAGCAGTGACAATTCTTTTCACTTCCACTGTTTACCAAAAGAAAACAAAAATGAGAAAATAAAATACAGCAAGTGAAATTTTAATACTTTCACTCATCTTTAACCACATCATTGAACAATTTTTTCTTGTCCTTTTGTCTATTTTATTCTCTTTGGTGAGCTGAAGCTTCTGATTTTCCTTCCCTTCTTCCTATTGCCCCAATGTTAAGTGCATACCCCACCCCCCAACCTCCAGGATTCAGGGAGCCCAAGCACCCGGCCAGCAGGGAGCTTGATCAGTGTAGAAGTTTTTACTCCATTCATTCCTTCTCTCCATCTGCATCCCTCCTCAGTACATTACAAAGTCATAACTCACCAGTGCTAGGTCAGCTTATCACCTTTGATAAGAAATGATTAGCTAATGCATTTCTGATATTAATTCCTGAGCATTTTATTTCAGAGGCTTCTGTATGCTTGCACATTTACTCAGCTACTGTTTATTGAGTGAAGTACGCTGAGTGATGCCTAGGACAGAGGTCATACTTTGAGTCTTGTCTGGAAGATAAACTGTGCCCATTACTCGACGTTATAGAAAGCTGTATTATGGAAGAGAGACGATGGTGTACTTTAGGTATTCAAAGGAAGAGACTTTACTGCTGACTTAAGAGTATATGCTCCGTAAAAATGATGTCTGTTTCGTTTAGCATAATATTCTCAGAGACTAACAAAATGCCTGGCCCATAAGAGGAGTGCAATAAATATTTGCTCAGAGAATTTGAATTGAGGAGGTTTTTAGGCCTAAACCTTTGAAGTATAGGGAAGCCTTGGACATAAGAAAATAAAGTAGGATAATGTGTGAACAAAGGCAGAAATCATGAGAAGTGTAAAAACAGACAGTACAGTTGGGTTGGAACTAAGAGATAAGGCGGGAAGTGAGGATTGAGATGAGATGGGGGAACACTACAGGAATAGAATTAATCCAGAAGTGAAGTCAAGTCAAGTCGCTCAGTCGTGTCTGACTCTGGGACCCAATGGACTGTAACCTACCAGGCTCCTCCGTCCATGGCATTTTCCAGGCAAGAATTCTGGAGTGGGTTACTATTTCCTTCTCCAGGAGATCTTCCCGACCCAAGGATTGGGTCTCCCGTATTGTAGGCAGACACTTCACCGTCTGAGCCACCAGGGAAGTCCCGAATTAATCCAGACAGCCTGTTAAATGGATTGCCAGCTTTAACGGGACAAAAACCTGTCGATGCACTGTGTGTGTGTGTGTGTGTGTGTGTGTGTGCACCCGCGCGCGTGCACACATACTCAGTCATGTCTACCTCTTTGCGACTCCATGGACTGTAGCCCGCCAGGCTCCACTGTCCATAGAGATTTCCAGATAAGAAAACTGGAATGGGTTGCCATTGCCTTCTCCAGGGCATCTTCCCGACCCAGGAATCAAACCCATGTCTCTTAAGTCTCTGACACTGGCACGCAGATTCTTTACTGCTGAGCCACCTGGGAAGTAGTCTGTAACCTGAATTATTTTCCCCAAAGAAAACATATTAATACAGGATCCATTTGTTAGCAAAATAAAAGCAAGGTTTCTATACCTGAAGCATTGTGTTTGACTTTGGAGTCACTTTTGGAAAGAAATCTAACGGAGTGTTTATATTATTATCTAACTCCCACTGCAGGCTACAAAGACAGGATTTGGCCAAGGTTCTAACCTTCCTGGCCTGTGCCAGTGATTTCTGTCCCCTCCCTTTCCTTCCTTTCTGATCCTTAGCTGTAGATTACAAGAGCCAATTCTGAGCAAGAGCCTGGAGCCAGATGCTTTCCTGTTCTACACATTCCTTGAGAAGGGAGTGGGGAGGCTTCTTCCAGATCCTGCCTTAAAATCACTGAAGAAAATTGGAGCTGGCTAATTTTCAGGAATATTAACTTGAATATTAGTAGTAATATTACTTATCTTGAGGGCTATTGGGATGTTCCATGCTTTTGCAAGTGAGAAGTTGTCTCCGTTTTGTCCAAACTGTGATCTTTATGGGGAGTATTTTCAAATGAACCGGTTTTAAAACAACTAACCTCTCAAAAGAAGTGTGAGGTGTGATTGGCATCCAGGTTTGGAAATGTTGTGAGTGTATTTGTCATGCTAGTAAAACTTCTCTTTTCAGTTATTTCATATCCCTGGGCCGGGAGGATCCCCTGGAGAAGGAAATGGCATCCCACTCCAGTATTCTTGCCTGGAGAATTCCATGGACAGGAGAGCCTGGTGGGCTACAGTCCATGGGGTCGCAAAGAGTCAGACAGGACTGAGTGATTAACACACACTTCCAGTTGTTTAATTCTGGGAAGCAGACAAAAGTGCTGGAAAATGCCATAAAAATAANTTGCCTGGAGAATTCCATGGACAGGAGAGCCTGGTGGGCTACAGTCCATGGGGTCGCAAAGAGTCAGACAGGACTGAGTGATTAACACACACTTCCAGTTGTTTAATTCTGGGAAGCAGACAAAAGTGCTGGAAAATGCCATAAAAATAATAAACAGTGTGTGACAGGATCTAGATATTTGCTGCAGGTATAATCCGGCTTCTTGGCGACAAGACTTGGGGCTTGGTTTCCTGAAACACTGGCTCAAAATATTTTGATAACACTGTGTCCTTATAATAATAGTAATTGAATCTTTGATAATCGTGGAGAGCTTAATAAAATGTCACTGTCTTGGGTTTCATTCAAAAAGGATCCCGTGAAGCTACTGAAACATTACTTGTCCTGCTCCACCAGAGTAAGGCAGGGTGTCAGCTCTCCCACTATCTGATTGACTTTTAAGTGCACAAAGCAGAACATCCCAGCTAAGTGCTTGAGATAACTGAGCAGTCAAATATTTGAATTAAACAATACTAAAAATGAGAGCTATGGAAATTCCTTGGGAAAATGGTAAAATAAATTGCAAAAAAGCATACACAGCATATTAATGCAAAAAGCATTAATGTCAATAAATCATTAGATCATGTTTCTGTCTTCAAAATTTTAAAGTGGATTTAAGTAGAGTTACTGAATCTTACAAAGGTAATTATTTTCCCCTTTCATGCCTTCTTACCACATCCTAGAAGAAAACATTAAGGTTTTTTCATTTATGAAGTAGAAATAAAATTAAGGGAAAGAAAACATGAACTTTTCACTTGTTCCATAAAGGTCATACATTATTGATAGAGGTGAATGAACTTTGCTAGTTTTGTGATCACATCAATTTGTAGGGAGGTGATTTAAAAGCCAAATCTATATTTTCCTCTCTAGACAGATCAATTACATGGACCTGCAGGCATAAATATAACATTTACACTTTTTTATTATGACTGGCAGGAAAACAAAAGTCTTATATCATTTTGATAAGAATTATTGCCTTCAGAGATTGAGTTGGAAATGACCAATTTTGTGATTCTTCAATGTGTAATTCAAATTATCAGACTATATTTTTTTTTACACATGTTTTCTTACATGTACCTGAAACTCACATATCCATTATAATGTATACCACTGATTATAACTGATTGTAATTAAAAGATAGGGCTTCCCAGGTGGTGCTAGTGGTCAAGAACCCACTTGCCAATGCAGGAGACATAGAGACTCAGTATTAATTCCTGGGTCGGGAAATCCCCTGAAGAAGGAAATGGCAATCCAATCCAGTATTCTTGCCTGGAGAATCCCATGGGCAGAGAAGCCTGGCGGGCTACAGTCCATGGAGTTGCAAAGAGTTGGACATGACTGAAGTGACTTAGCACACATATAACTAAAAGATAGCCTTCACTTGTTAAACAGAAATCATTTAGATGAAATAAAGAAATTTTTTGACAGGTAGGGTGACTTTTATTCAACATTTGGTATAATTTTCCTTGCCAAAAACATGGAAAAAAAGACAATAATTTGGTTTTGTCAGCTCTGGTATGTCCTTTTTAATCAGAAGATTCTTTCTCCCTTCACATAGTGCTGTTTCATAGCTTATTGATTCTTAAATCTGACATTAAATAAACCCTTAATTATTCACCAGTTAATTATCTATAGGAACTTTTTCCCACAGCTGATTCCAAATGTATTGACAGGATATGCGGACTCATATGTGTTACCTGATGTATGTATGCTGTAATTATGAAGACAAATATGGTAGAGAAAAGCATATAATGCACTGTCATGAAAAACATTCATTATTTTAAAATGATTTCCAGTTGTTACTATTCATGTCAACACTTTCCGTCAAATATATTTAGGATTGACACTTTGAAGTCAAAAGACTTTATCATTTAAAATTTATTGTAAGAACTCTGTTGACAAATCAAATGTCTGATTGTTTGGATCATTCATTCCCCTTCCTTGTCTCTTTCAACCCACTCTGACTACCGGTTATGGTGCTTAATGCAGGAGGTTCCAAGATTGGTCTTTGCCTTTTCTAGATTTATGTTTGATAAAAAGGAAGAGAGCTTCACAGGTGACTCAGTGGTAAAAGAATTCTACCCACCAGTACAGGAGACTTGGGTTCGATCCCTGAGTCAGGAAGATCCTCTGTAGAAGGAAATGGCAACCTCCTCTAGTATTCTTGCCTGGGGAATCCCGGGACAGAGGAGCCTGGCAGGCTACAGTCCATGGGGTCACAAAAGACTCAGACATGACTTAGCAACTAAAGAACATCAAGGAAGCAAGACTAGTTTAAATGTTTACAAATGTTTTAGAATTCTGAGCACTTTGAAAATCTAAATGCACTAAAGAGTGGTCATTGATTGATTAAGATGTAAAATAATTTTTTTGTAAAGCTGTGATTTTAGAATAGTAACTGTGTGGATGTGGTTTTTATTTTGTAGAGGATTGCCTTGCTCAGTGTGGCAAAGACTGCAAATCTTACTGCTGTGATGGAACCACACCTTACTGTTGCTCCTACTATGCCTATATTGGGAATATTCTTTCGTGAGTATTAATCACATTTGGCAATATTGATACTCTTTCCTTTGCCCATTTATGTTTTCAAAAAGTGCTAAGTTATAGTTTTGAGTAGGAAATTTTAAGATCTGTCTCTTATACACATCTTGAATTTATATATAGTACTGTGATTTACCTTTTGATATTTGCAAAAATAATGGCACCCGAAATGAAGATGGTCTTCAGTATTCTTACCTGAACATCAACAGAATTGAATTTCTCATTCAACCTTGGGGGAAATGAGTCACGATGATAACTCCTATAGAAATTTACACTCTATTTTTAAAAATGTAAATTAGTGGCCGTCTGTGAGTTGTGTCAAAGATATTTTATTATAAGGAAAATGCTGACCTTCGAATACAAAATGCATAAAATAGGGAAAGTACTTTCTATTTAATGAGAGTCCACATTGTAATGTGTTTTCAGCACTTACTTCTTTTACTTAAGTCCTATAAAGTTTGTAGAATTTGAGGGTCTAACAGAATCAATTGCATTAATATCCACTTTATATTAAAATCTTTTCATTAAGTGATTCGGAGCAGTGACAATTCTTTTCACTTCCACTGTTTACCAAAAGAAAACAAAAATGAGAAAATAAAATACAGCAAGTGAAATTTTAATACCTTCACTCATCTTTAACCACATCATTGAACAATTTTTTCTTGTCCTTTTGTCTATTTTATTCTCTTTGGTGAGCTGAAGCTTCTGATTTTCCTTCCCTTCTTCCTATTGCCCCAATGTTAAGTGCATACCCCACCCCCCAACCTCCAGGATTCAGGGAGCCCAAGCACCCGGCCAGCAGGGAGCTTGATCAGTGTAGAAGTTTTTACTCCATTCATTCCTTCTCTCCATCTGCATCCCTCCTCAGTACATTACAAAGTCATAACTCACCAGTGCTAGGTCAGCTTATCACCTTTGATAAGAAATGATTAGCTAATGCATTTCTGATATTAATTCCTGAGCATTTTATTTCAGAGGCTTCTGTATGCTTGCACATTTACTCAGCTACTGTTTATTGAGTGAAGTACGCTGAGTGATGCCTAGGACAGAGGTCATACTTTGAGTCTTGTCTGGAAGATAAACTGTGCCCATTACTCGACGTTATAGAAAGCTGTATTATGGAAGAGAGACAATGGTGTACTTTAGGTATTCAAAGGAAGAGACTTTACTGCTGACTTAAGAGTATATGCTCCGTAAAAATGATGTCTGTTTCGTTTAGCATAATATTCTCAGAGACTAACAAAATGCCTGGCCCATAAGAGGAGTGCAATAAATATTTGCTCAGAGAATTTGAATTGAGGAGGTTTTTAGGCCTAAACCTTTGAAGTATAGGGAAGCCTTGGACATAAGGAAATGAAGTAGGATAATGTGTGAACAAAGGCAGAAATCATGAGAAGTGTAAAAACAGACAGTACAGTTGGGTTGGAACTAAGAGATAAGGCGGGAAGTGAGGATTGAGATGAGATGGGGGAACACTACAGGAATAGAATTAATCCAGAAGTGAAGTCAAGTCAAGTCGCTCAGTCGTGTCTGACTCTGGGACCCAATGGACTGTAACCTACCAGGCTCCTCCGTCCATGGCATTTTCCAGGCAAGAATTCTGGAGTGGGTTACTATTTCCTTCTCCAGGAGATCTTCCCGACCCAAGGATTGGGTCTCCCGTATTGTAGGCAGACACTTCACCGTCTGAGCCACCAGGGAAGTCCCGAATTAATCCAGACAGCCTGTTAAATGGATTGCCAGCTTTAACGGGACAAAAACCTGTCGATGCACTGTGTGTGTGTGTGTGTGTGTGTGTGTGTGTGTGTGTGTGTGTGTGTGCACCCGCGCACACATACTCAGTCATGTCTACCTCTTTGCGACTCCATGGACTGTAGCCCGCCAGGCTCCACTGTCCATAGAGATTTCCAGATAAGAAAACTGGAATGGGTTGCCATTGCCTTCTCCAGGGCATCTTCCCGACCCAGGAATCAAACCCATGTCTCTTAAGTCTCTGACACTGGCACGCAGATTCTTTACTGCTGAGCCACCTGGGAAGTAGTCTGTAACCTGAATTATTTTCCCCAAAGAAAACATATTAATACAGGATCCATTTGTTAGCAAAATAAAAGCAAGGTTTCTATACCTGAAGCATTGTGTTTGACTTTGGAGTCACTTTTGGAAAGAAATCTAACGGAGTGTTTATATTATTATCTAACTCCCACTGCAGGCTACAAAGACAGGATTTGGCCAAGGTTCTAACCTTCCTGGCCTGTGCCAGTGATTTCTGTCCCCTCCCTTTCCTTCCTTTCTGATCCTTAGCTGTAGATTACAAGAGCCAATTCTGAGCAAGAGCCTGGAGCCAGATGCTTTCCTGTTCTACACATTCCTTGAGAAGGGAGTGGGGAGGCTTCTTCCAGATCCTGCCTTAAAATCACTGAAGAAAATTGGAGCTGGCTAATTTTCAGGAATATTAACTTGAATATTAGTAGTAATATTACTTATCTTGAGGGCTATTGGGATGTTCCATGCTTTTGCAAGTGAGAAGTTGTCTCCGTTTTGTCCAAACTGTGATCTTTATGGGGAGTATTTTCAAATGAACCGGTTTTAAAACAACTAACCTCTCAAAAGAAGTGTGAGGTGTGATTGGCATCCAGGTTTGGAAATGTTGTGAGTGTATTTGTCATGCTAGTAAAACTTCTCTTTTCAGTTATTTCATATCCCTGGGCTGGGAGGATCCCCAGGAGAAGGAAATGGCATCCCACTCCAGTATTCTTGCCTGGAGAATTCCATGGACAGGAGAGCCTGGTGGGCTACAGTCCATGGGGTCGCAAAGAGTCAGACAGGACTGAGTGATTAACACACACTTCCAGTTGTTTAATTCTGGGAAGCAGACAAAAGTGCTGGAAAATGCCATAAAAATAATAAACAGTGTGTGACAGGATCTAGATATTTGCTGCAGGTATAATCCGGCTTCTTGGCGACAAGACTTGGGGCTTGGTTTCCTGAAACACTGGCTCAAAATATTTTGATAACACTGTGTCCTTATAATAATAGTAATTGAATCTTTGATAATCGTGGAGAGCTTAATAAAATGTCACTGTCTTGGGTTTCATTCAAAAAGGATCCCGTGAAGCTACTGAAACATTACTTGTCCTGCTCCACCAGAGTAAGGCAGGGTGTCAGCTCTCCCACTATCTGATTGACTTTTAAGTGCACAAAGCAGAACATCCCAGCTAAGTGCTTGAGATAACTGAGCAGTCAAATATTTGAATTAAACAATACTAAAAATGAGAGCTATGGAAATTCCTTGGGAAAATGGTAAAATAAATTGCAAAAAAGCATACACAGCATATTAATGCAAAAAGCATTAATGTCAATAAATCATTAGATCATGTTTCTGTCTTCAAAATTTTAAAGTGGATTTAAGTAGAGTTACTGAATCTTACAAAGGTAATTATTTTCCCCTTTCATGCCTTCTTACCACATCCTAGAAGAAAACATTAAGGTTTTTTCATTTATGAAGTAGAAATAAAATTAAGGGAAAGAAAACATGAACTTTTCACTTGTTCCATAAAGGTCATACATTATTGATAGAGGTGAATGAACTTTGCTAGTTTTGTGATCACATCAATTTGTAGGGAGGTGATTTAAAAGCCAAATCTATATTTTCCTCTCTAGACAGATCAATTACATGGACCTGCAGGCATAAATATAACATTTACACTTTTTTATTATGACTGGCAGGAAAACAAAAGTCTTATATCATTTTGATAAGAATTATTGCCTTCAGAGATTGAGTTGGAAATGACCAATTTTGTGATTCTTCAATGTGTAATTCAAATTATCAGACTATATTTTTTTTTACACATGTTTTCTTACATGTACNCACCACGGGTGTACATGTGTTGCCAATCTGAACCCCCCTCCCACCTCCCTCCCCATAACATTCTTCTGGGTCATCCCAGTAGGCACACTCTTAGTAAAATCATTTTAATCATCCTAACATAAAATTTAATCTTCGTGGTCATCAGTAAGGTAATAGGGAAGAAAGCAGTAAACATACTGGAATGTTATGTATCCTAAATGAATAATTTTATAAATTGGTTTAATTTGGTTTCTAGTTTTATTTATTTTTAAAATAGAAAATGTCTTGGCTTAGTTTAAAATTAGCTAAACTACAGTTTGGGTCATTGCAGACTCTGTATAAATTGGTAAGGTAAGGCACATTTGATCCTTCTTGCTAAGACCTCTCTTCAAAATAATCAGAATAGAGATATTTAGCCCTTAATTCTGCTTATTTTGGCTACCTTTTCTAAACTTTTAAAAATTAACCATTAAGAATTGTTTTCAAATAGATCCCAAAAGCTGGCATTCAATTTACCTTTTAGTTTGAAAGTATTATTTGACTCAGATCTCTCCCTTCTACATATTTTATATTCTAAATATGAGTTAATTTTGACAAATAAATTCAGATCTACCCCCTTTTTCAGTTAGAAAATTTTTAATTCATATCTTGTGAAAACAATTTAAAAATTAAAGTTTAAAAAATACTTTTAACAATCAAGATATAATTGATATATAACATTATATTGATTTCAGATGTACAACATAATGATTTAATGTTTGTATATACCTCAAAATGATCACTACAATAAGCCTATTTGACAAAAATCAATTTAAAATGGCATGCCTACTTTTGCTCATTATGGTCACAGATATTCACTTCCATATAGAAAAGTAACAATATTAGTTTTTAGAATTTAAGGATAATTTTTCCAAAAGTCAACATATACTATACAATCAATTATTTACAAATATATATTGAGTGTCTGTTACCATGGCAGCCTAGGATCCAAAGATGAATAAATGATGTTCCCTGACCTTTATGATCTCTAAATCTAATAAGAGAAAAAGATGTAAACAAATAATTCTAATTGAGTGAATTAATCTATGAAGTGTTATTGAAGGGCTGACAAGAGAGAAAGCAATTAAGTGTGTGTATGTGTGTGTGTCTAGAAAGAGATGTTTAGAAAAAGCCTCATAATTATGAAATTTGAACAGTTTTAAAGAAAGTAGATTTTTACATAAGTGAACAGTGAAGAAAAGGAAGTGGATTCCAGACAGAGTCTCTGCTATAAACACAGAGATTTAATAAAGGGAATGGTCAGTTTGGGAAAAACCAAGTTGGTCAGTGTTGCTAGAAAAGGAAGGTTAAACTTTAGGTAAGACAAAAGGTAGATACTTCCTTTTATAGACTTTTATTGGTAGATTACATAATCTTATTGGTCATGTCTAACAAAACTAAAATAAAATAATAAAGTATTTTTCTGGAAATAAGATAGCTGGTTTCATGTAGAAAGGACACATTCTTAGATCTCACTAAGTGAAAGTGTTAGTTGCTCAGTTGTGTCTGACTCTTTGTGACCCCATGGTCTGTAGCCCACAGGGCTCCTCTGTCCACAGAGTTTTCCAGGCAAGAATACCAGAGTGGGTTGCCATTGCCTTCTCCAGGGGATCTTCATGACCCAAGGATTGAACCCGGGTTTCCAGCGTTGCAGGCAGATTCTTTACTGTCTGAGCCACCAGGGAAGCCCCTTAGATACCACTAAGATGAGGGACAAAGGTGAGAAGCCACCAAATGAAGATTATTTTTATTTATTCCATAGAGAAAAGATTTAGAGTGAACACTTTCAGATATTATACTTTTTAGTACCATTTATGATGGAATGTATGACTTCAGAGCTATTGGTCCATTTTTGACATTTTTAAAAATTTTATTTTTTTCATTGAAGGATAATTGCTTTACAGAATTTTGTTGTTTCCTGTCAAACCTCAACATGAAATCAGCCATAGGTATACAGTATCCTGTCCCTTTTGAACTTCCCTCCCATCTTCCTCCCCACCCCATCCCTGTAGGTTGATACAGAGCCCCTGTTTGAGTTTCCTGAGCCATACAGCAAATTCCCATTGACTACCTGTTTTACATATGGTAATATAAGTTTCCATGTTACTCTTTCCATGCATCTCACCCTCTCCTCCCCTCTCCCCATGTCTATAAGTCTGTCTGTTTCTCCATTGTTGCCCTGCAAATAAATTCTTCAGTACCTTTTTTCTAGATTCTGTATATGTGGGTTATAATACAATATTTATCTTTCTCTTTCTAATTTACTTCACTCTGTATAATAGGTTCTAGGTTCATCCACCTCATTAGAACTGACTCAAATGTATTCCTTTTTATGGCTGAGTAATATTCCATTGTGTATATGTACCACAACTTCTTTATCCTTTCATCTCTTGATGGACATCTAGGTTGCTTCCATGTTCTAGCTATTGTAAATAGTACTGCAATAAACAATAGGATACATGTGTCTCTTTCACTTTTAGTTTCCTCAGGGGATATGCCTAGGAGTCAGATTGCTGGGTCATATGGTGGTTTTATTCCTAGTTTTTTAAGGAATCGCCATACCATCTTCCATAGTGGCTGTGTCGATTTACATTCCCACAAACAGTGCAAAAGCATCCCCTTTTCTCCACACCCTCTCCAGCATGTATTATTTGTAGGGTTTTTGATGATGGCCATTCTGACTGGTGTGAGGTGATATCCCATTGTAGTTTTGACGTACATTTCTCTAATAATGAGTGATGTTGAGCATCTTTCAATGTGTTTGTTAGCCATCTATATGTCTTCTTTGGAGAAATGTCTGTTTAGGTCTTTTTCCCACTTTTTGATTGGGTTGTTTGTTTTTCTGGTATTCAGTTGTATGAGCTGCTTGTATATTTTGGAAATTGATCTTTTGTCAGTTGTTTCACTTGCTATTATTTTCTCCCATTCTGAGGATTGTCTGTTTACCTTGCTTATAGTGTCCTTTGCTGTGCAAAAGCCTTCAAGTTTAATCAGGTTCCACTTGTTTACTTTTGTGTTTATTTCCATCACTTTAGGAGGTGGGTCATAGAGGGTCTTTCTTTGATTTACGTCACTGAGTGTTCTGCCTACGCTTTCCTCTAAGAGTTTTATAGTTTCTGGTCTTACATTTCANGAATTGTGACAAAACTTCCATACTGATGTAAATTAAGAATAGGGGAAACTGGATGTGAGATATATGCAAACTCTGGTATGTAAAGAGAAAATTATTCTTAAATTCCTTTTCAAAAATAGAACAACAAAGAAACCTTATGTGATTGGATATTAGGGAACTGATTTGCTTTAGTACATTCACTGGTACAACAAAATTGTATAAATACAATAGAATTCTTTTTCACTGACTTATTCAGCCATTTCATAAATAGTTGTATACATATATACATGGAAAAGGCAATGGCACCCCACTCCAGTACACATATATACATNGTGATTGGATATTAGGGAACTGATTTGCTTTAGTACATTCACTGGTACAACAAAATTGTGTAAATGCAATAGAATGCTTTTTCATTGACTTATTCAGCCATTTCATAAATAGTTGAATACATATATACATGGAGAAGGCAATGGCACCCCACTCCAGTACACATATAGACATCTATAAACTGGTTCTTTGTCAGGTATTGATGTAGTACTGTGTCCTTGTAGTACTTAGATCTAGTGGTGGAGATGGATACTAACCAGTAATTTCAGAAATGTATCTTTAATTACAGACTGGCAAATACAAAAGCAAGATGGCAATACAATTTAGTGAAGAGGTCTGATTGATTCTGCTGCCTTTGGGAAGGTCTCTGATGGTGTTAAAGAATGACTATTTAGAGAAGTGATATGTGAGTGTTTCTGAAAAAGAGAACAGAATTTGCAAGAACCTTCAATGGGATGCTACATTCTTTTATCTGTCTCACTCCTCCCATAACTTCACTTATTTTTCTATAGCTGATGACTTCTCAAATTATATTTACAGAGTAAATCTTGGTCTGAAATCTCAGCCCAAATTTCCAGCTGCCCAACTGGCACCCTCATTGAAATATCTCAAAAGAATCTTAAAGCACAGCACACAGAATCTTCAAAAATCATGATATTAACATCTCTTCCTTATGCTACCCTTTCTCCACTGATATGTAACTTTGGGAATAAAAATATCTGTCCAGCCAGAATATGTAAAAGACCAACCTATCTATGGAGAGAACAGTTTGAGACGAAGCTAGAGAGGAATTAGGGGCAAAATCAAGAAGGTCAGTTGAGGACATGCAAGAAATATTTTCAATTTCTCCTAAGAGGAATAGGAAGCCACTGTCTCTGCAGTGGTGAGAGATAACATGAATAGATAATTTTATAAAAAGTACACAGATTGCACTGTGAAGAAAGAACTGGAGGATAGTCAGAAGTGATGTGCAGGGAACAAGGGATGAGGAAATCAGCAAGAAAATGTATCCACATTAAAAAAATGATGTGTAGCTTTCCAAGTGGTAAAACTCAGGAGTGAGGCATCACAGAAGACTCCACATTTTCTGGTTAAAGGGGACTCACAATCAAAACAGAAGCAGAAAAAACGAAACTGGACAAATTTGGTAAGGCAGATAAAAACCCAGGTCTTTGGGCTGATATACCTGGGCTGCTTCTTCCTCTGACACTCCAGTCATCTCTGCCGGGAACTTGGTTTTTTCCTTCCTTATTCTCCCCGAGTGGATCCTGAATTACTTCTGTCACTGACTAAGCCTTGCATTTGGGGGGAGGCAGGGTTTGGCAACAGGACTGGAAACGTACAGAAAAATAGATGCTAGAATATGAGTTAAAGACTCCACTTCAGAAGTTATCTCTGAAAATAGAAAATAGTCTATAGTCATCAACTATAATCTATAGTCATCCTATTTTCTTTCCCTGCGGGAGGAACAAACCTAGAGACATTGTTTTCAGAGCAAGCAAAAGTACGCTGGAAAATATCAGTGCCATCTCTAGCTACAAAACCTCATCTTTTTAATCTTCCTTTTCTCTGTGCCTAACACATAGTAGGTGTTCAATGTTTACATGATCATTGTTGCCACCCTCCTGAGGTTATAATCTCACCCAGGAGAATGAGTTCTTAATAAAGCCATTTCTGTTAATATAACCTCTCGGTGTATGTTGCTTATTGACTTAAGCCTCAACAAATCAAGGAGGTAACTGTTACATTGATCCCATTTTACGGAAGAGAACATTGACTCAAAGGGTTGAAACTCTGCCAATGCTGACCCAACAAGACTGTGGCAGAGAGTCCAGGGCTTCATGTCAGATTTCTGTTAGTTTTACAATTATATTCAACTTGCAGAGCTGTGGCCATAGCCCAGGTATTCTATTCCAAGTTAAATAGCCTTCCACTAACAAGTGTAATGTTAGTGATTACTATTTAAAGCAGAAAGATGGACAAAGCATTAATGCTTTGCTCCAGGTGGTGCTAGTGGTAAAGAACCCATCTGCCAGTGCAGGAGACTTGAGATGCAGGTTCGGTCCCTGGTTTGGGAAGATGCCCTGGAAAGGAGCATGGCAACAACGCCAGTGATCTTGCCTGGAGAATCCCACGGACAGAGGAGGCTAGGAGGCTACGGTCCATAGCGTTGCACAGAGTCGGACAAGACTGAAGTGACTTAGCACGCACTCAGCATTTTAGAGCTGTGCACAGAAGTGAGAACTAGGTATCTTTTGTCATTTTACTTTACCTGAGAAATGAACATTTTATTACAAAGTGTCTCAACGGTGCAGAGAAGAGTTGTGAAATATTAACATCAATAAAGACTTGTGATTTTTCTTTGTGGAACTGAGACCCTTTTTTCTTCCTCCTAAAGGCCATGAGAACCCATAGACCAGCACCAGCTTAGTAGGTCACAAAGTGGCGACAGAGAAGGAGGTCAAAGAGAATGGCCTTGGCATGGATTCTGGGTTCCTCCCGAGGGAGGCCAGTGAGCACCCGTGAAGTGACTCTGGAAGTGCTGAGTCTTATCTAGAAGCTGACGCTCACTGCAGGCATGCGGGAGAAAGAGGCGCTAAGGGAAGAGCTGCAACACATGCTGTGAACATAGGGGAGCCCTGCAGGATGTGCGGACAAAAGGGCAGAAATCCAGCTTCAACCGCTTATAAACAAAGGTTCAGTGCCTGAGTGCATGCTACATCGCTCAGTCGGGTCAGACTCGTTGAGACCCCATGGACTGTGGCCTGCCAGGCTCCTCTGTCCATGGGATTCTCCAGGCCAGAATACTGGAGTGGGTTGCATGTCCTCCTCCAGGGGACCTTCCCGACCCAGGGATTGAACTCTCACCTCTTATGTCTCCTGCATTGGCAGGTGGGTTCTTTACTACTAGTGCCATCTGGGAAGCCCAAATGTTCAATAAAAGTCCTAATTTTGATGCTGGGATTTGGGGGCCCCAAAAGAAGCCAAAAACATGAAATTTATTGAAAGACCTTGATTCAGATTTTTGGTATTGGTTTTGTGAGGGGAGAGAGGATAATCTTTGTGAACCTCAGTCTACTCATCTGTAAAATGTGGATAATAAACATCAAAATGCCATGAGATATAACTGAGATTAGGCACACAGTACACCCAGAACAGGCCCAACACACAGTAAGCACCCAACAGTGGGTAATTGTTGCTGTTATTCTTACACCCATCAGAAGGCATCATTTCTGCAGTTTAATATAAGGAGCCAATTTGAATTCCTTTAGGACGGAGGTTTTACATTTCTATTCCTTGGGAATTTTGGTGTATCACAAGAAGGATAGAGTTAGCTTAAAAAACAAAAATGTCAGTGAATTTTATTTCTTGTTTTAAAGAAATTATAGGAACCGAGAGTGAATTAATTATAAAAGTTAGCTTCACGGATGCTGAAACTGGATTGCTCAGATTCAGATTTTGGTTGTGACACTCAGCAGCTGTGCAAACTTGGGCAAACTCCTTCACCTCTGTGTGCTTCAGTTTCCTTCCCAGTAAAATGGCAGCTACAACATGGGTTGAATTGTACCTCCCCAAAATTCACGGGTTGGTTTGCAGAAAGTGGTTATATTTAGAGATACGGTCTTTAAAGACCTAATTAAGTGAATATGAGATCCTTGGGGTTAGTTATAATCCATTATGTCTGGTGCCCTTATAAGGAGGAGAAATTTGGACACAGACAGGTACAACAGAAGGAAGAGCCTGTGACGACACAGAGAAAAGAGAGTCAAGAAGAAATCATGAAGTGAGGTCTCAAAAGTCACCAGTTTTGCCCATATCTTGATCTTGAAATGTCTAGTCTCCAGGATTGCAAGAAAATAAATTTCTGTTGTTTCAGCCACCAAGTCTATGGTACCATATCATGGTAGCTGTAATGGATTAATACACAACAGAACATTATCTGAAGGGTTTCTTGCAAGTATTTAGTGAATAAATATATGTAAATTACTTAGAATAANGAAATGTCTAGTCTCCAGGATTGCAAGAAAATAAATTTCTGTTGTTTCAGCCACCAAGTCTATGGTACCATATCATGGTAGCTGTAATGGATTAATACACAACAGAACATTATCTGAAGGGTTTCTTGCAAGTATTTAGTGAATAAATATATGTAAATTACTTAGAATAATACATAGAATACAGAATGCTGTTACTTTTATTAAAATTATAGCTACTTTGTTTTTTTTGATAGTTTACACCTTTATTATTATTATTATTTTTTTTTTTTACTTTATTTTACTTTACAATAGTCTATTGGCTTTGCCATACATCAACATGAATCCACCACAGGTGTACACGAGCTCCCAATCCTGAATCCTTATTGGATTATAATTGCTTTTCCATGTTGCATTAGTTTCTGCTGTGGAACAAACTGAACCAACTCTATGTATACATACATCCCTCCCTCTGAGGCCTCCCTCCTGCCCCACTCCTTTCCACCCACCAGGTCATCACAGAGCACTGAAATGAGCCCCTTGTGCAATACAGCAGGTTTCCACTCGCTGTTTATTTCACACTCGGTAGTGAATACCTGTCATTGCTAATCTCCCGGTTCATCCCTCCCCTTCCCCTACTGTGTCCACACGGCCATTATTTTGTGTGTTCTTGAATTTTGTCTGTTTTTGAGTTCTTCTTCCTTTGTTGTTGCTGTGTAGTTGCTAAGTCATGTCCAACTCTTTCTCAATCCCAAGAACTGCATGCAGACCACCAAGATGCTTCTGTCCATGGGATTTCCCAGACAAGAATACTGGAGTGGGTTGCCATGTTCTTCTCCAGGGGATCTTCCAAACACAGGGATTGAACCCATGGATCCTGCATTGCAAGTGGATTCCTTACCATGGAGCCACCAGGGAAACTCCTTTTCTTGTGATTTCCTTAAACTTTTATTTGCCACTGTATCTTTTGCTTCTTTAAGGCTGAGGGCATAAAAACACCAACCAGATTTACTGTTTCCCTCCTTTGGTCATTACGTATGTCATGCTAGATTGTAATTATTTGATTATGTGTCATTCTCCAATAGTATATGGGGAATCCAGGAAGAGTAATCACTTCGTCTTATTGGTCACTGCAGACCAAATGTCCATCACAGTGCCTTCTCATTAACAAGAGGGCTAGATTCATGTGGATCAAAAATATGTAAAATTTGAGAATTTTGTAGTATTTTTGGGAGAGAGCCCACATTTTATCAAATTCTGAAAGAGTACGAACTAAATATTAAAGAATCATTTACTTAGTGGTTAACTATTAGAACTGAGAGAAGGAGAAATCCAAGAGATGCTGATGATTTATTTTGAGTTGGTTATCTCTAAAAGTGGAGTTACTCTCTGACCCACACCAGTTAGCACAGTGTCTGGCATGTAATAAGCATTGTTGTTGTTGTTGTTTTTCAGTTGCTTAGTCATGTCCAAAACTTTGCGATCCCATACCCAGCCTCCCTGTCCATCACCATCTCAAACTCATGTCCATCGAGTCAGTGATGCCATCCAACCATCTCACCCTCTGTCATCCCCTTCTCCTCCNATGAGATCCTTGCTGGGTACAGTAATCTTGGTTGTAGATTTTTCCCTTTCAGTACTTTAAATATATCCTTCCATTCCCTTTTGGCCTGCAGAGTTTCTGCTGAAGATCAGCTGTTAAGCATATGGGATTTCCCTTGTATTTGTGTTTAGTCTTTGTTAGTTTGATTAGTATGTGTCTTGATGTGTTTCTTCTTGGGTTTATCCTGTATGGGACTCTCTGTGCCTCTTGGACTTGATTGACTACTTCCTTTTCCAGGTTGGGGAAATTTTCAACTATAATCTCTTCAAAAATTTTCTCATACCCTTTCTTTTTCTCTTCTTCTTCTGGGACCCCTATAATTCAAATATTGGTGTGTTTGATATTGTCCCAGAGGTCTCTGAGACTGTCCTCAGTTCTTTTCATTCTTTTTACTTTATTCTGCTCTTCAGAAGTTATTTCCACCATTTTATCTTCCAGCCTACTGATTCGTTCTTCTGCTTCAGATATTCTGCTGTTGATTCCTTCTAGAGTATTTTTAATCTCAGTNTCTCTGAGACTGTCCTCAGTTCTTTTCATTCTTTTTACTTTATTCTGCTCTTCAGAAGTTATTTCCACCATTTTATCTTCCAGCCTACTGATTCGTTCTTCTGCTTCAGATATTCTGCTGTTGATTCCTTCTAGAGTATTTTTAATCTCAGTAATTGTGTTGTTTGTCTCTGTATGTTTATTCTTTCATTCTTCTAAGTCTTTGTTAATTGTGTCTTGCGTTTTCTCAATTTTGTTTTCAAGGTTGTGATCATCTTTACTATCATTATTCTGAATTCTGTTTTGAATAGTTTGCCTATTTCCTCTTCATTTATTTGGACTTCTGTGTTTCTAGTTTGTTCTTTCATTTGTGTAATATTTCTCTGCTTTTTCATTTTTTTTCTTTTTTTTACTTATTGTGTTTGAGGTCTCCTTTTCCCAAGCTTCAAGGAAAGTTGAATTCTTTCCTTGAAGAAGGTTGATTTCTTTCTTCCTTTTGGTTTCTGCCCTTATGAGGTTGGTCCAGTGGTTTGTGTAAGCTTCACACAAGGGTGAGATTTATGCTGAGTTTTTGTTTGTTTTTCCTCTGATGGGCAAGACCAAGTGAGGTGGTAATCCTGTCTGCTGATGATTGGGTTTGTATTTTTGCTCTGTTTGTTGTTTAGATGAGATGCCTTACACAGGGTGCCTTACACTGGTGGTTGGGTGAGGCCAGGTCTTGTATTCAGGTGGTTTCCTTTGTGTGAGTTCTCACTATTTGATACTCCCTAGGCTTAGTTCTCTGGTAGTCTAGGGTCTTGGAGTCAGTGCTCCCACTCCGAAGGCGCAGGGCTTGATCTCCTGGACAGGAACGCTGGTGCACTGAAAGGCACAGTGTCTGGGAGCTGGAGTTTAGCCATTGTGGAGCAATCCCAGGGCAAGCACTGCTGTTGACGATTTTTGCATGGTTCTATATATTCTTTTCCACTGGCCAGGTACTCCTGTCCACTCTCAGCTGGTGTTCTGCATGCACTTCTGTACCTGAGTTGTATTCCTGATGTCTCCATGGAGAGAGATGTACTCTACATTCACCTACTCCTCCACCATCTTATTCTCCCATTCCTACCTCCATTTGTGACATTTTTGATCAGGGAGTTAAATACTTGGCGATTAGAAACCTCACTTTGTTTCAAAAGGAGAACTGGGCCAATGTGCAAAGNCACTCAGTCCTGTCCGACTTTTCACGACCCCATAGAAGTAGCACACCAGACTCCTTTGCCATGGGATTTCTCAAGTAAGACTACTAGAGTGGGTAGCCATTTCCTTCTCCAAGGGATCTTCCTGACCCAGGGATTGAACCTGAGTGTCCTACATTGCAGGCAGATTCTTTCTTATCTGAACCACCAGGGAAGCCCCATTTTATTCATAACTTTTCATAAATATATATTGCATATGCGGCTGTCTCATCTCTATTGTTGTTCACTTTAAGTCACGTTCAACTCTACAATCCTGTGCACTGCAGCACGCCAAGATTCCCTGTCCCTCACTGTCTCCCTGAGTTTGCTCAAACTTATGTCCACTGAGTCAGTGATACCACTCAACCATCTCATCCTCTGTCATCCCCTTCTCTTTCCCTCAATCTTTCTCAACATCATGGTCTTTCCCCATCATCTCTATTGATAACATGTCAATAATTAATGCACAAAACAGTATCCTAACTGACAGCCATTTCAGTGGACTGATCACAGTAGTCTCTAGATTTGAGAATGCCTTTGCATGTAAAATGGAGATGGAAATGGCAACCTGCTCCAGTAATCGTGCCTGGGAAATTTCATAGACAGAGGAGCCTGGTGGGCTATAGTCCATAGTTTCACAAAGAGTCGGACATGACTGAGCGACTATCAACAATATCGCATGCAAAAGTTTACACTTGCCCTGATTAGACATTTTTTAAAATTGTTAATCAGCAACTCTGTCAATATGTCAATGCTTATAAAACATATAAGAATGAAAAGGGCAATAACTTCTCTCTGATGGTATTGTACATAACCTACATTTTGTAACAATTGCCAGACTGAAAGTATTTTCGGTGCTAGCAAATAAATGCCAGATGGCATGCGGAATACAAAGTCATTGATCATAGCAAGGATCAGCTGAGGTCTATCAGTTCTAAAATGAGTTTCCTTTTATTCAGCTTGTTGGCTTTAAACAACTTAAGCTTATTATACATTTGCTTTGTGTTCATGGTAAAATTGTTTTTGTCTCATTACCTTTCACTGGGAACAACGGTTCCACTTCTGGTCCCCATAGAGAGCACAGTCCACTCTCTGCCTCCCACTGAATGAAGCTCTAGAACTTGTATATAATGTATGGAAAAGGTATTTCTGGCAGATGAAGAACCATAGCATATGAAGATTAAGGAACAAAACCAAAATTCAAAGTGATACCAAATTAGCTCAGAGTTTACCAGGTTGTTCCCCCATCCCTCTCATTTGGTCTGGCTTCCCTGGTGGCTCAGCAGGAAAGAACCCACCTGCCAATGCAGGGGACACAGGTTCGACCCCTGGGTTGGGAAGATCCCCTGGAGAAGGAAATGGTAACCCACTCCAATATTCTTGCCTGGGAAAGCTCATAGACAGAGGGGCCTGGAGGGCTACAGTCTATGGTGTTGCAAAGAGTCAGGCACAGCTGAACAACTGAAGAACAGCAACAAACATAGCCCAGAGTACATATGTAGGCTTCAAGACATGGACAGAGAGATACAAGGAATCTCTCTAGTTCTAGCAAAAGAAGCCCGGTCTCCATGGTCACAGATGGTGGTGGAAATCTCTCAGTGTTTTCCTTCGTTCTTTTGAGCAGTTTCTAAGTGAGCTTCTGCTTGCTGCAGCAATGGCAGCAATAGGACCTGACAGGAGCCTGCAACTCTAAGAATAGAAGGCTTCCTTCCTGATCAGAATGAAGTAATACCAGGAGGATAGGATGAATCCCCATTGCTTTTTTTTCTTCCCCTTCCTACTGTTCAGCCCTGGGAATGAGCCCATTTGTGTAAGCATGCAAAAAAGCAAAGTAAATAAAATCCATCTTTCTGACCAGAGGACCGCAAAATATGGCCCCAGGGAACCAGATAGTACTAGAGAGATCATCAAGATAGAA
The DNA here is from genome assembly GCA_006410875.1 of Neotragus pygmaeus. Lineage (NCBI taxonomy): Eukaryota > Metazoa > Chordata > Mammalia > Artiodactyla > Bovidae > Neotragus > Neotragus pygmaeus. Next base: position 66,502 of record SJYV01006839.1, read on the forward strand.
GAATTCAAGGACATGACCACTAAAGTTGCCTGTGAACCCCTGGGCTCATCTCAGATTGCACATGAATGGAGCTGATCCTCAACAGTACACCACTGACTGACCTTAAGAATCGAATACAGGATATACAGCCACCCAAGACCTATATTGACAGTCGAGTGGTGTACACAAGGGACAGGTCAAGACATGCCCACAGAGGCTTTGGAAATGAAATTTGCATTGAGACCACAGCCCACAGAAGGCATAAAAATCAAAAGAAGAGTTTAAAAATTTTGATATTTGGGTGTTTTTTTTTTAATGTTTGGTTTTTATAAGTAGCAATAAAAAAAACACTAATTTTCTTTGCTGAAACTATAACAAATAAAATAACAATATATGTACATTGATTTACATGGATGGTTAAGTGAAATTATTTACATTTTCTTTTTCTTCATTTTTTCATTATGAGTCATGTCAGTGAATTACAGACAATAGCTTGGAAGCTTATATTTACTCTATTCTAATTTTAAACCAATCTGGAACTTGACAGTCCGTGGCATTTTTATGTGTAAACACCTCAACTAGGAAATGAGATCTTTAAGGAAATGGCCCACACAAATGGCACCAAAAAGCCACTGCAGTGATGGTAGAAATTTCATTTAACTTGCAGGAAGGAGAGTGTGCCCTATAGGTGACAGAGAATAAAAATAAAGTCAGGAGCAACAGAAAATTTGTAGATAATTAAATTTTGTGATGAAAATTACTAAAATAATTAATCTCAACTTAGATTTATTAAGACAAATACATTGTCTTATGAAATGTGGAAGAGAATTTGGAAAGGGAAAGGAATGTAATATTAAACTTGAGACCCTTTAATTACTGGCAGGCTTTCCCAACTATGTTCATACATTTTTAAAAATTCATTAAGGTTTTTAAAAGAATGATCCCGGCTTTTTTCTTCTAATCTAAATATTTATGAGAAGGGAGCACTTATTCAGAATGCAAGACCCTAAAATTCGCTCCTTTCTGGGTGCAAACAGGAAGGGAACTAGCAGGAGATGCTAGAACGAACTAGCATTTTGTTCACAAGGGAAAAGAGCTTATCCTGAAATAATTAATCCAAAGCCAGTAAAATCTGTTCTGCTTTTCAGATTATGTTATTAAGAAGACTAACCTCCCAGGTGTTTCAATTAATCGATGATTTGATTTAAAGATCTGCCAAATCTTGTAGTTTTTTTTTTTCTTCCTGTACTGCATCATTTGTTTCAAATACCACTTTTAAGCCTACATTAAGCATACAAGAAACAAAAACATATTTATTCATTTCTTAAATCACATTCAAACTTTTAAATATCTTGTGATTATAAATATCAGACATTAGTTATGTTTGTTCACTGGAAAGTAGAGATTTCACAGCATTTAAATTACTTTAAATTGGGGTTTCCAAACTTTATATGCATTATAATCACCCAGGAGTGCTTGCCAAAAATCCATTTTCTCAGAATGTAATCTATAAATTCAAGTACAGTTGGTCCAAATAGGGGCAGTAAACATATTCTTTTAACCATCTCCCACTAGGAAATTCTAGAACAAATGGCCCTTGGATCACACTAGTCTAAATAAACCATGCCAAAAAAAAAAAA
>SJYV01006839.1:69300-101984 GCA_006410875.1 Neotragus pygmaeus
TTTGTTTCAAATACCACTTTTAAGCCTACATTAGCATACAAGAAACAAAAACATATTTATTCATTTCTTAAATCACATTCAAACTTTTAAATATCTTGTGATTATAAATATCAGACATTAGTTATGTTTGTTCACTGGAAAGTAGAGATTTCACAGCATTTAAATTACTTTAAATTGGGGTTTCCAAACTTTATATGCATTATAATCACCCAGGAGTGCTTGCCAAAAATCCATTTTCTCAGAATGTAATCTATAAATTCAAGTACAGTTGGTCCAAATAGGGGCAGTAAACATATTCTTTTAACCATCTCCCACTAGGAAATTCTAGAACAAATGGCCCTTGGATCACACTAGTCTAAATAAACCATGCCAAAAAAAAAAAATTCATTTTTGAACTCTTATTATTCTATTTTCACGTGTGCGAAGTTGCTTCAGTCATGTCCAACACTTTGCAACCCTATGGACTGTAGCCTGCCAGGCTCTTCTGTCCATGAGATTCTCCAGGCAAGAATACTGGGTTGCCATGACCTCCTACAGGGAATTTTTCTGACCCACGGACGGAACCCGCCTCTGTTATGTCTCCTGCATTGGCAGGCGGGTTCTTTACTGCTAGTGCCACCTCGAAAGCCTCACCTATTATCCTGTTTAGTAGTCAAATTAAGAGATATAACTGTACTTTCATAAATTTTTCACACATGCATAGACATATAAAGGGTTATTTCAAATGACTGGTGAATATATTCAGGAGTCTTAAAGTCCTATAAAATTTATGGGTCGATCAAAGTAATTGAATATGGGGGGAGATCAGTGAGTTCTCAGTGAGCCATGGATGGTCAGATTTACAAAGCTTTTAGCACAACCAAAAATAGAGTGGTAAAAGGATGAGACCGTTAGAATCTGTCCCATAAGTGGCTACAGAAAATAAATTAATTAATATTAGGAACCGCTTTAGAACAATAGCTGGTGCTCAGTAGTTACTGCATGTGTGCATGCGAGCTCAGTCACTAAATTGTGTCTGACTTTTTGCGACGCTATGTAACACACCAGGCTCCTCTGGCCACGGGATTTTCCAGGCAAGAATACTGGAGTGGGTTGCCATGCCCTCCTCCAGGGGATCTTCTCCACCCAGGGATCAAACTGGCATCTCCTGCTGGGCAAGCAGATTCTTTTCCACTGAGCCACCGGGGAAGCCCTCAGTAGTTACTGCCTACCATCTACTCTCTCTAGTGTGTGCTCCATTCCATCAGTTATCTCATATGTGACAGGCAATCAGGCATGGTATTAGTGCAACAGAGAAGCTATGTTGGTTGACACATGATTTTTTCATTGGCAGAGGGAGTCCAGAAAAAGTCAGAATAGAATTACAGTCTTCAGCTGGAAAGGATAAGACCCTTAGTTTAAATGCTGCACAGGCTGGATCCTTTCTTGTGCTATTTTAAGAAAAATAAAAATGAGTGCTCACAGTTGAGGCTGCTTAACCCCCAAAATTGCACACTCAGCCCTACTTAGCTTTTGACGCCTGACAGCTTACCCTACTGTCTGCCTTGTCTCCATGCTGGGAAGCTGGCATTTCCACTAGATTGTGTTTGTGGCTTTTTAATATCCTCTGAGACAGCCTCAGGCCACAATGAGCTTCTTCCTGGAGCTGAACAAGCTATTTCCTGAATACTCATCCGTAATTGTTGCTGGACTGCTCTGCACCCAGTAGAATCTATTGTCATGTTAATGAAGCTTTCTCCTCTGAACTCTTATCTTGCAGAGCCCCTACATTGTATCTAAGAGGTACACTCACATGGTCCTGCACTTTTGTAACACAAAGTATGATATTTTGACTACTTCTTTTAAAACCACAATCTCTTTCGGCTTCAGTTTCTTCACCATCAGGGGCTTTGGAACAGCTGTACTATTTGGGGGTCCAGATTGGAGAAATGGAACTGAGGATGCATTTAGTCTAAGTTTAGTATATATTTTAGGTGATTCCTAGTCATGTCCATGTGTAGCTAAATTATTGCAAGCCAATGTCTTTCTCTCCCTTATTTCTCTAAGCAGAATACCCTCTAAGTCCATCCATGCTGTTGCAAGTGGCAAAATTCTTTTTTATGGCTGAGTAATATTCCAGGATTTATAGTAGAGAAATTTTGTTATTTAACATGTTCTGGGACATTTTACCTGTTTTGAAATGGTTTTGGTGTTTAAATTATTTTTTATGTTATTTTTAAAGTACAGTTTATCTTATTCTCTAAATATTCAAACTCAAAAGCATTCACATCTCTTTTAAAATAAAAAAATGTAGATAGAATTTTGTGTTTTAATTATAGAAGTATCCTTTAAATTTATTTAAATAAAATTGTATTTAAATAATGTTAGACAGTTTTAATAAAAGTATCTTTCTGATATCATTAATCAGTGTGTCCTAAGCATCACCAGTGTACCTCACAATGTCTACTCACCAAAACTGTCATTAGAGAAGGACCAAGGGCTTCCCTGGTGGCTCAGATGGCAAAGAATTTGCCTGCAATGCGGGTTCAATCCCTGGCTTGGGAAGATTCCCTGGAGAAGGGAACAGCTACCCACTCCAGTATTCTGGCCTGGAGAATTCCATGGACAGAGGAACCTGGCAGGCTACAGTCCAGGGAATCACAAAGAGTTAGACATGGCTGAGCAACTTTCACCTTCATGGCAAAAAAAGAGTTTATAAAATTTAGTTTTGTAAGTCAGGAAAGAGATTTATAAACATGGCATTCCTACAATAGACATTTGCTAATAAATCCTAAATAAGTCTTAATTTATAAATTCTTTTATTGCTGTTAGGATTCAAGTGACTGATTTATGAGTCAGTATGCTAAAATCTACTGTTTGATCAGGCACAAATCTTATTTCTGTTTTGACATGTAATTCATAAATCCTGGTCAGTGTAGGTTTTTAGTTTTCTAAGTGCTCTGCATTTAGAAAATGGGTCTTGTAAGTATATATTTTTGGATGTCAATTAATGATTGATAATTTGTACATAACTCAGTTAAAAACTGCAGCTAAGGAGAACTTTGTCTGAACTCTAGCGGGTGCATTGCTAGACATGAGCTTTACACTTATTTGAAACGTTAAGAACAGTAAAAAGAAGTTTGCCTCTGGTTTCTTGGACTAAAAGCAGCCTCTGAAGGAGGAATCACTCTTTTCTCAATTTGAAGCAACATCAACTGTAGAAAAAGTATACTCCCTGGCCAGATCAAGAGGGCATCTCCCAAGCTGGTTCTGTGAACATCAGAAACTTTCAAACATGGTACAGATAACCTCTGCTGGCCGGGAGACTAAACCAGCTGTGGGAGAACAGAAGCAGTGAGCGGCAGCTTGACCAGCTGGGGCCAGTGGTAGGAGGAGACTTGAGTGGGTGTGCTTTCATCAGGGAAGAGCAGAGGGAACAGAAATAGTTCAGAAGTCGAGCAAAGGGAACCTAATGTGGCCCTTTAAGACACCCTGGGTGCGGGGTGGGGGCTTCCCTGGTGTCCCAATGCAGGGGACATAGGTTCAATCCCTGGCGGGGGAAGACCCCCCACCCCCAAACCCCCTGCAACGAATCCAGTGCGCCACAGCTATTGTGCCTGTTTGCTAGAGCCCCGGGAACCCCGGGAACCGCAACCACCGCTCTATAGCCTGCACTCCGCAACAAGAGACGCCACCGCAATGGGAAGCGCACGCACCACGGGGAAGGGTAGCCCCTGCCCCCGGCAAGTGGAGAAGGCCTGTGCCCAGCAAGGAAGAGCCAGTGCAACCAAAGAAATACATAAGTAAACAATCTAAAACAAAAAAAGAAAGGAAAAGGACATCCTGGGAACCAACGAATGAGCTGGTTATAAATGTAACGCAGAGTGAAGCAAGTCAGAATGAGAAAAACAAATATCGCGTGTTAACACATACATGTGGAATCTGAAAAAATTGGCATGGATGATCTTATTTAGAATGCAGAAACAGAGACACGGACTTAGAGAACAAATGGATGGATACCAAGGTGGAGAGGGATTGATGATGAAATGAATGGGGAGACTGGGGTTAACATATATACACTACTGATACTGTGTATAAAATGGGTTTCAAATAGATAACTAGTGAGAGGTGACTGTGTAGCACAGGGAACTCTATTCAGTGCTCTGTGGGGACCTAAATGGGAAGGCAATCCAAAAAGGGAGAATATATGTGTCTGTATAGTTGATTCACTTTGCTGTACAGTAGAAACTAACACAGCATTGTAAAGAAACTCTACTCCAATAAAAATTTTAAAATATATATACTAATGATTCTCTTTTTAATAAAAGTTTAGGTTCGATGCAGGATACAGGATGCTTGGGGCTAGTGCACTGGGATGACCCAGAGAGATGGTATGGGGAGGGAGGTAGGAGGGGGGTTCAGCATTGGGAACTCATGTACACCCGTGGCAGATTCATGTTGATGTATGGCAAAACCAATACAGTGTTGTAAAGTAAAATAAAGTTAAAAAAAAAAAGTTTAATCTGTCTTGAAAAAAAGAAGAGTGAAATATTGTAATTGCAATGATTGTTGACAGTTGCTGCCAGCTTGGGACTGGGTACATCAAAACCCACTAGCTGTCTCCTAATATCCAATCTGTCTTTTGCTATAATAATAAAAATTATTTAATTTTCATGGAGCACCATGTCTGCCCAAGATAAGCACTACGTTTGGCTGCCTTCCTTGCAGCTGTGTGACCACGTCACCAACACAGCTCATGGTGTGTGAGCACAGGCTAGAAGCAGGACCTCAGTACATATGCTCTGGCTGTGATGCGTAAGTAGCTTAGTTCCAGAGGGGGAAGGAAGGAGTGTGACTTTTGAGGTGAGGGTACCATCGTTTGATCTCTGATGAACTTATACCATGACAGATAGATGAGGGAGAAAACAACTTCTCATATTTAAGATGTCAGTTTAAATCTCTGTTATAGCAGACAAACGTTCTTTCATTTTGCAACAAATTTTATTAAATGTGTTCCTTGGCAGGAACTCTGCTAGTTGCTGTGGAAACAGAGGTAAACGTGATTCAGTTCTTGCCTTTGTTAAATGCATTTTTAAGTAGTCATTTGTTTCTTAACGCTTGAATACATATGAATTGTTTTTAGTTTTGTTTTCTGTTTGCAGCTAGTATATAAATATAATTGGTATTGTGTATAAATCCTTGTGCAATCTTGCTAATTCACTTAGTACTCCTATTAATTATTTCATACATTAGTTAGGATTTTCTGGGTAAAAAATTGTCATCTTAAAATAGAATTATACTTCTTCCTTTCTGATCTGTGTGCCTTTTATTTTTTTTTCTTACCTTATTTCCCTGTAAATATTGACTATGAGTAATTAAAGTAGACATCTTTGCCTCATTCTGGAACTTACGAGTAAAATATTCCATTAAGTTATTATAAACATGATTTTTTTGGTTGATATTCTTTGTCAGAATGAGAAAGTTCTGCACTGTTCCTAATGTTTGGGGACTGAATTTCATCAAACACCTTTTTTTTTTAACATCTATTAAAATGATCATATGTTTAATTCTCTTGTAACATGAATTATATTGACTGATTTTCCAATTTTATGCTACCCTTGAAGCCCTGGAAGAATTCCTACTTAGTAAATGATGTTTTAATTTCTAAAATATATTTCTGAATTTAATTTTGTAAGATTTTATTATGAAATTTTACATTTATGTTCGTGAGGGATCTTGGTCTGTAATTTTACTTCCTTGTAAATGTTTTTAATTTTGTTCTCAGTTACACTAACTTCATACAACAGCCAATGAACTGCTCTTTTTTCCTCTCTTTTCTGAAAGAAAATGTGAAATTGATTTAACTCTTCCTTAAATGTTGGTTGGAATTCATCAGTGAAGTCTTCTGGGTTTGGAGTCCTTTTGAGGGAAATATTTTTTGATAATGATTTTAATTTTGAATAGGTATAAAACTATTTAGATTTTCTATTCCTACTTCTATATTTTTCAAAAAAAATGTTCATTCCACCTATGTCTTCAAACTTAATTTTCTCAAGTTCACAATATTCCCTTATTATTCTTTAATATCCTAGGATCTATAGTGATAAATCCTCTTTTATTTGCAATATTGCTAATTTGTATTCTTGTTCATTCATCCTCTCTTTCTTTTTTAATGTCTACCTTATCTAGAGATTTCTTGATTTTATTAATAGTTTCTAAGAAGCAACTCTGGGCTTTGTTGATGTTATCTATTGTTTGTTTTGTAAGTCACTGATACCTATCTGTTCTTTGTTATTTCCTCCTATTTATTTTATATTTGCACTGTTCTTCTTTTCCTCTTCTTAAAATAGACGTTTAGATCATTTAACGTCAGATCTTCTCTAATATGACCATTTAAAGCTGTAAGTTTTCCTGTAAGCCATGTATAGTTACGTCCCACAAATACTGCTATGAACTTTCATAATCATTGATGTGAAAATCTATTCTGATTTCCTTTATGATTCCTTTTTTGATTCATCATTTCATTTATTTAGAAGTACGTTTCTTAAATTTCAACTATTTGGATATTTGGAGTTTTACTCAGTATCTTATTATTATTGAAGTCTGATTTAGTTCTGCTTTGGTAAAAGAACATACTCCAGAATATTTCAAATGTTGACTTTAATGAGATTTGTGTTTGGCCTAACAAATGGCCTGTTTGGTGACTATATGGGTGCACTTGAAAAGAATGTGCCTTCTGTGTTCCTTAGGTATAGTGTTCAATATATGTCAGGTGGACAAGGTGGTGACAGTGTTGTTCAGATGGTCTTTATCCTGACTTTATATGTAATTGCTATACTGATTGCCAAGAGAGGTTGTTAAAATTCCAACCATAACTGTATATGTGTTACTTCATCTCTTTAATTCTACCAATTTTTGTCTCATGGATTTTGAAACTCTTTTTATTCCTAAGTACAAACACATTTGTGAATGTTAAGTCTTCCTGTTGAATTGACCTTTAACATTATGGAAATACTTATGTATTTTCTTTACAGCCTTTCAGTGAGTCTTTGAATTCAGAATGAATCTACCTGAATTTTTGTATTTAAAGTATCTCCCATGTAGACAGCATATATTTCATGCTTTTTAAAAAATCTTTATTTTTTTTTTTTACTTTATTTTACTTTACAATACTCTATTGGCTTTGCCATACATCGACATGAATCCACCACAGGTGTACACGAGCTCCCAATCCTGAATCCCCCTGCCACCTTCCACCCCACAACGTCTCTCTGGATCATCCCCGTGCACCAGCCCCAAGTATCCTGCATCCTGCATCTAACATAGACCTGCGCCTCGTTTCTTACATGATAGTATACATGCTTCAATGCCATTCTCCCAAATCATCCCACCCTCTCCCTCTCCCTCAGAGGCTAAAAGTCCGTTCTATATGTCTGTGTCTCTTCTGTTGTCTCACATACAGGGTCATCATTACTATCTTTCTAAATTCCATATATATGTGTCAGTATACTGTATTGGTGTTTTTCTTTCTCTTCTGACCATCCCTGCCTTTTTATTGGAGTGTTTACTCTCCATCTGACTTTAACTATTGATGTAGTTGAATTTAGGTTTATCAGCTTTCTCTTTGTTTTCTATTTGTCCATCTTTTTTGTGTATGTTCCTCTATCCTCTTCTCCTGTCATTTTGAGTTAATTGAAATTACTTTTAGAATTTGTTTATATTGTTATCTATTTATTATTATTTTAGTAGTATTCTAAATATTAAAATATACATCTTTGATTTTTAGCATGCTGGGAGTTAAATATAATAACTTTGCAATCTTTTAAGGTTTTTTTTTAAGTGGAATCTTACGGGTTTTTACTGCTGTCTCTTATACACATCTGATTTTCTGGGTAAAAAATTGTCATCTTAAAATAGAATTATACTTCTTCCTTTCTGATCTGTGTGCCTTTTATTTTTTTTTCTTACCTTATTTCCCTGTAAATATTGACTATGAGTAATTAAAGTAGACATCTTTGCCTCATTCTGGAACTTACGAGTAAAATATTCCATTAANTCCAGGGGCAGAGTTGGATTCTGGGATGGCACTTACCAGGGTGGCTGGAATAAAGCAAGAAGGGCAAGAGGCAGGGGAAGGAAAGAGATCCTGAACTTGGGGAAAGGGGACTTTGAGCAAATGCACATTTCAACAAGGTCCAGGTAGGCAATAGGTTTAAGGGAAGGTCGGGGGGCGGGGAGGGTAGCAGGGAGACGACCAGAGATGTCAGGTCCCTGGTTTACTTGAAAGGTGACCATAATAGTAGATGTAGGGTGTGAGGGAAGAGCTCCTGCATCTAAGGGTGGGTGGAAGGGGCAGGTTTGGGGAAACCTGGTGGTTGGGGTTCACAGGCCCCAGATGCCTGTCTGACCTTGGGGCAGAGGGCTGAGCAGGCAGTTGGATCAGGCAGCGTGTACGGTGTTTAGGGCCACAGGACAGGAGTGAGTGCAGGGGGAGGTGAGGAGAGGACCCAGGGGTGGCAGTGAGGCAGGGAGTCTGTAGTCCAGCCAAGGACTGCATGAAACCAAAGTGCTGGGTTGCCGAGAGTTGAGGCCGAGCACTGACTTAGCAACTGGGACGGTCAGTGCAGAGTGAGTCCAACAGAGGCCTGTCTGAAGGACGGGGAAGCAAGAGTATATTTGGACCTGGTGGGAACAGTCTAGCTGGAGAGGGACACACTCGGAACANGGCCGAGCACTGACTTAGCAACTGGGACGGTCAGTGCAGAGTGAGTCCAACAGAGGCCTGTCTGAAGGACGGGGAAGCAAGAGTATATTTGGACCTGGTGGGAACAGTCTAGCTGGAGAGGGACACACTCGGAACACAGGATCAAGGGAACCAGGCCCGAGACGGGGAGAGGACAACAGCCCTGGGAGCTGGTGGGGAGTCAGGGCGTCTGGTCCTCGGGAAGTTCCAAGGACCTGGGTGCCTCTGCAGCTCGTGTCTGCCCCCCGCCCCTACCTCACTGGCAGACGAGTGACCCTGGGGTGTCAGCGGGGCTGGAGACCCACTGGGCGACTGCCTTTGGAATTTCCTGACCTGGATGAGGTTCCGCCTTTAATCTCATGTTGCATCTACAGTCTTGTCTCATGTGGTTTGTGAGAAGCTGGGGAAAAAAAGAAAAGGGCTGATAGGCTTCACAGAGGGGAGAAGAGACCAACCCAAGATGTTTTAAGTGAGCGCCAAGGTGTCAGTGTGGAGAAGGACAGAGACTCAGGGCTGCGGCACGGGTCTGAGCTGAGGGTGCAGCCAGGGGATGTTGAGTGCCGGGCTGCAAGACCAGCCCCAGTCAGGCACCCGCTGTGGGGCTGGACTTCCCAAGCCTCAGTTTCTCCATCAGACAAATGGAGTGGCTGGGAACACCACCTCACAGGCTGTAGAGCAGGAGCAGGAGGTGGGCAGTGACCTGTGTCCTTCTGGGAAAGGGACCCAGGTGGCACCAGTGGTGGAGGGGGAGAGTGCCCTGGAGAGTCAAAGTGTTGTTCTGAGTGATGGGGGGGGGGGGTAGGTGCAAAATTATATATGTGANTTTTTTTTTTTTTTACTTTATTTTACTTTATAATACTGTATTGGTTTTGCCATACATTGACATGAATCCGCCACGGGTGTATATACATCATTTCACTTTAAAAGATCATAAATACTTTAGAGAAGTTAAAATCTGAATTTTTACCTGGAATCATTTCCCTTTGACTTAATGAACTTCCTTTAGATTTTCTTTTAAGGAAGGTCTGCTGGAGAGTCATCTTTATTTTATTCATTTGAAAATGCCTTTATTTTACCTTTATCCCTCAAAGTTATTTTTGCTACAGAGAGAATTCTGGGTTGACAATTTGTTTTCATTTGGCACTTTAAAGATGCTATATCATTGTATTCTGGCCTCCAACTTTTCTGCTGAGATGTCACCGGTAACTTGTATTTTGTTTCTGTGTATATAGTGTGCTTTTTTCCTCTGGATGCTTTTAAGATTATTTTTCACATTTCTAAGGTGGATTTTTTTTTTTTTTTAGTTATACTATGTAGAATTCCCTGAATTTTTTTTTAATATGTAAAATTTTTCCCATTCTCTTCAGATGTTGGCTTTACTCAGTTCTGTCTCTCATTTTCTAAAACTCTGTCTATATTTGACCTTTTGATATAGCCTTGCAGATCACTGAGAATCTATCTTTTCCCTGACTTTCTTTTTCTCTATTCCCCACATTGTATACTTTCGACTGGGTTATCTTCAAGTCACTGACTTTTCTTTCACTTGCAATACGCTATTAAGCTCATCCAGTGAATTTTTTCTTTTGAATATTGTAGTTTTTCATTTGTTTGTTTCTAGAATTTCTATTTGGTTCTTTTTTTATTAAAAAAAATATCTCTCTGCTGAGATTTTCTGTTAATACATTCATTACAAATATATTTTCTTTTGTATCCTCCTTGGTCATAGTTAACATTAAAATCCTTGTTAGCTGATTCTAGCATCTGGGTCATCTGAGGATTAATGTCTTTAATTGTCTTTCTTCTTGACTTATGTATCTAGTAATCTGAGATGTATCTGGAACATTGTGAAAAATACATGGATTTATCCAATACATTGGATTCTGTTATTTCCTTGTGCTAACTTTTGATTGTTTGTTTTGTTTATTTGTTTTATCAGATAGTTAACATGGCAAGACTTAAGTCTCAGTCTTTGTCACCAATGCACTGGGTAGCTGCTATCATCTCTGCTCAGTTCTTTTAGCTGTGGCTGGACTGCTGTTAGTTTGAAGCATGCATGCGTGATTCAGATATGATCCTGAGATTTTCTCACAACTTATGTGCAAAATTTAATGTCTTTGTTACCCCCACAGTTTCTTCTTTCCCTGATTTCTCCCTCACTTTCCATTTACTTTGATAGTACTAAACTCTGTCTTCTGGTTCTTCAAATCAGTACACTACTACAAGGGTTTCTATTTAAAAATTAGCTCATTTGCTTAATCTGATTGGGGCATGCCCTTGAACAAAAGGTCATATCCACAGGAAACACCCAACCCTATTTCCTTCTTCCAAGTTTTGACTGTCTTCCAACTTATGCCTGTGTTTGGTTTCTCTCTAGTGACTTCAGGAAGTTGCTTTTTGTATTCTGTTAAGAATTCATAGCTGTTATCTGTCGTAAGGTTGGACCCATAGGAAATACTCCACTTGACCGTTCTACTGGAAGCAGAAACTCTCCACTCCCTGGTTGTTGACTTTAAGGAGCTCATATTCTAGTGTCCTAAGCAGAAAGGCTAAGAGCATCTGGAGAGAGTCTAAGAAAATGTCTTTAAAGAAATGATTTTCTTAAAACACAAAAGAGATATCTTCTTAAAGTGGCATTGCATATCAACCTTGTTTTCTCACTTACTTTTGTATTAAATCAGAAAGAAGGAGATATGCTCTTATGAGAGGGGAAAAAAAATCTGGATCCCAGACATAATAAAATGCTATTTATGAATGCATCAAAAGTTCTGATAATACAGCGTTGAATGCAAATGTCTGTTTCCTTCTGAAGCCTCACAAAGCAATGACAGTAAAGAAATTAAGAAGGAAAAAAAAAAAAAAAACCTCACAAGGACAAAAAGAAGACAGCAGACAACAAAGTAATATTTTTGAAATCTGGGGAATTATCTAACCACTGATAACTGCTTATACTAGAGAAAGCAATGATTGGAATCTGTTGAGTCAGAAAGCCAAAAGCCAGTCATGTCCACACAGAACTACAGAAATCCTCAGGGATTGGAAACAACTAGTGCTTGAAAGGCAGGTGTGCAAAAAAGAGAGAGAGACAGAAAACTGGAGAGTGAACTGAATATCTTTAAAAGAGAAGATTGATCCCCATATCCCCTCTCCACCCCTGCTTCAACAGGAGAAAACCTGGGGTCAGTTTTTGGAGAGGTTTCATCTGCAGCCTCTGGGTTTGGAGACAGCCAGTATTGTTGAGATTGGAGGATGAGTTACTGTGCTGCAACAGAAGGATTATGGGAAAATCTTCCCACTGCAGAGAGATTTGTTCTTTACCTGGCTCCTGAAAAGCATACTACCAGGTCTGCGTACTTGAGGTTAGAGATTTATAAACTGTCCTGTTCTTCAAAAAAGTGATACCAAAATAAAAACGTCCTGTAAGAATTTTTAACCAGAGGGTCTATGAACATGAATGAGAACAGTTATTTATTTTTGCTTTCCTCAACTTCTGAGAGTTAGCATTTCTGTCATTTCTGAGTGTGGCCAAGAAACCCTTGGAGTATTAGCAGCACCTGTGACTTCATCACAAACAGGAGTCACAGTTAATTTTTTATCACATAATTCACTGCATATATCTTGAAAGAGTATTTACACCCATCATTATTTCAACAGTTATTAGACAAAACTCTAAAGCTTTTTGCATGATGCTTTAATAAGGAAGCACATAGTACTGTATCAAGTACATGCCATTCTATCTGATGAACTCTCCGTAGATCTTTTCCTGTACTCCTCACTTAACTAATTAACTGTGTTCACCCATCCCAATTCTCTCCAACATCATTTCCCATGAAAACATGTCCAAATCCAGATACCATGTAAGGTCCCCAAGCTTTATGCTCCTACACATTGTATTTTTCCCTTACAATATTTACAGTGAATCTGAGCTTACAGTTACATTTTTTTTCTTTTTTGTGATTTTGCCATGCTGGGTGTTAGTTGCAGCATGTGGGATCTTCATTGTACCCTGTGGGATCTTTGGTTGCATCATGTGGAATCTAGTTCCCTTCCCAGGAATCGAACCCAGGCCCCCTGCCTTGGGAGGGCAGAGTCTCAAACATTGGACCCTCAGGGAAGTCCCTACTGTTACAAACTCTTGGCTCTTTCGCTTGACTTCATAAGTGCAGTGTCTTTGTCTGGGTCTAGCACATAAAAGGTGCTCAGTAGAATGAGGAAGCACATTTAAGTAGCATCCAGAAATCTGGGAATAAGTCTGCAGAATACAGAAATTATGTGGTGTGGGGAAAATGCAGAAATAAAGATCAAGGCACAGATGAAAATAGAACCAGTTCAAGGCCTACAATTTAGTGGTGCCCTGGCGACATCAAGAAGAAGATCCATTTCCATTCTGGTGTCTCAGGGCTGCTAGTGTTATAAAAATAGTGGCAAAAAATCAAAGGGAAAAAGTTATCATTTTCTTTCTACCTAAGTATTGAATTTTAAAAGCAAAGCTTCAGGCCCTTTCTAGTCACATTAGAGTGACTCCTGCCATGCTTTTCTGAAATGAAAATCTCTGAAGTATGGAGAAAATGGTGCTTAAAATGTACTAAGGTGACTTACACTTCCCAAAAAAAGTCTTAAGTTCCTGTCATACCCAATTTCGAAATGTTATAATTTGACATTCCTTCGTTTTGATAATGTACATGATTTCTTAATTCACAAAGACTATACATATACCCATTTGTTAAAAGCATAATAGCCAAGCAGGGCTTGACGCCCACAGTGCTTTCAAGAATATATAACTTCTGCCTTTTTCTTCATGTTTCTCTGGTAACTGAAGTCTTGTGTGGCAAAGGAGATATACCAACACACCAGTGGTCTGTTGGACAAGCAAGTTACAAACATACTCCTCAGTGAAGATGCCTCAGAGCTCACTCTTGAGCCTGATGGAGAAACTGAGGCAGCCCTTGGAGGGCAGGATCTGGGAGTGGCTACTGACTCACCATGGCAGCACATGCAGAGAAAAGAACCCTCTCAACACAGCCACTGTGAACAAAACAAATGAAATGGTTAGCATCTCCTGGATTTTAGAGACAGCTGCAATAAAACCTAGTTGGAAACTCACTGACCTCACTCCACAGCCATCGATGGAGGTTCTAGTAGAAGCTTCACAAGTCTGTCCCCTCTCCATCCAAATGAATAGAAGGAACAAAACTTCAACAGAACTGATCTTTATTGTAGCAAAATTACTCTAATCTGAAATACTTCTTTTCGTCTCATAGCTTCCCTCTTCCCTCTTTTTGTCCCCACTCAGCAAAGAGCCCCTTTCAACTGTCTTATTCATTTATCCAGCAGAGACAGCCCCCCTGGGCCAGGGTGTCTCTGGGCTCCCCTGCTCTGACAGGCACTACACCTCAGCAGTTGCATTGTCAGCAGATAAACTTCCCATAATTTATTGGGAAACAAAAAAGGAATGGATGAAAGTAATAAAAGTTACAAGTAGGATGTGTTTCTATTACAGCTATTTTGTAAAATGGGAATGGTCTCAGTTTCTTTGCAAGTGTGTGGAATAAAATTAATTACATAAGACCTATATGGTTTTTACAGTAGTCATGTATGGATGTGAGAGTTGGACTATAACGAAAGCTGAGCACCAAAGAATTGATGCTTTTGAACTGTGGCATTGGAGAAGACTCTTGAGAGTCCCTTGGACTGCAAGGAGATCCAACCAGTCAATCCTAAACGAAATCAGTCCTGAATATTCAGGACTGATGCTGAAGCTGAAACTCCAATACTTTGGGCCACGTGATGCGAAGAACTGACTCCTTGGAAAAGACCCTGATGTTGGGAAAGATTGAAGGCAGGAGGAGAAGGGGACGACAGAGGATGAGATGGTTGGATGGCATCACCGACTCAAAGGACAAGAATTTGAGTAAGCTCTGGGAGTTGGTAATGGACAGCGACGCCTGGCATACTACAGTCCATGGGGTAGCAAAGAGTCGGACACGACTGAGCAACTGAACTGAACTGAACTGATGCAAGCAGCTGGTACTAGACAAGTTCCCAGAAGAAGACAAACAGCACACGCAAACTGGAAACTGAGTTTAATAGAAATATCTTCTATAAAGGTGCTGGCAAGGACTGGAGAACCCAGGAAAAGTTGGTTCAGGATTCTCGACTGTCAACAGCAGAGAGCCTGTACCATCCCTAAGCAGAAATGGGCAGAGGAGGGAGCAGTTACCAAAATCCAGAGACGGTCGCTCCCACCAGAACTATAGCTGTGTATGGAAGGCAACCAACTGGTAACTGACTGGATGAGAAGCCAGAACACCGGGGCTCTTATCCTCACTCTCCTCTCAGCCGCCAGGCTCCTACATCAGACTTCCATTGGCCAAACCCAAACAGAAGGCAGAGGGCACATTGATCGCCTGTGCAGTCACTGTGGGTCCGCCTTCCTGATTACCGAGCAGGGTGGAAGAGGGTGGCGGGATGGCTCAGAGACACACGAAGATAGTATCTGGCACATTGACACGTGTATGGCCACTGATGCTGAGGCTGAGAAGTGAGAATCGATTCACGCATATCACATTAACCCTTTATGAAGACCTTACGCAAAGGAACGCCTCTAATTCCTGTGCATACAAAGAAATAAAATAGCGCTTCCACCTTGAAAGAGTGTAATGGAGAGATCAGATACGTAAACGGGCAAATGACAGTACATCATGGTGATATTGGTGAAATTATTGGCAACGTCTTCTTCAAAGGTCATTATTTTGAGATTCTGGTTACTAGTTGGTTAAACTGATTTGAAATAAACACTGACACAGTGCCAGAAATACTGGTGAAGGACATGCCGTGTGTGCTTGTATGGCAGTTAGAGGTTGATCCTGAATTTTATATCATTAGAATCGACCTTAAAGCAAATACATCTTAACAAAAGCTTCTAGGCCTTTTGCCATGAACGAATAAGCGGTCTTGGCTGGCTATGTTATGTACAGCAGGGTTCACTGACATTCACTTTTACAAATTTTTCACTCTCAGAACCACAACCAAGCACTGAACACAAACACACACACACACACCCCACCGCCACGAACAACAACAATGGTAATAGCAACAGCCTAGTCAATACTTTGTGATGAATGTGCTGCCAATAGTGCGGCCAAAATAAGAGGCTACTCAACTTTTGTGTGCCCGGTGCATGCTCAGTCAGTTGTATCTGACTCTTTGTGATTCCCATGGACTTCAGTCTGCCAGGAATATAATATTGTATTATTGTATATGTATCATATATATATATATATAATATGTATATTATATATCTATTTTATAGCATTATTTTATAATGTTTTATTATATATTTCTATTATCCATTTTAAGCTATTCTGTAAAATGAAAATAGTCTTATTTTCTTTGCAAGTGTGTGGAATAAAATTAATTATGTAAGATCTATGCAATCAGCTGGTACCTGATATGTTCCCGGAAGGAGACAGACACCACTTTCAAATTGGAAATTGGAGAGAGTTTAATAGAAGGACCTCCTTCTGTCCATGGAATTTTCCAAGCAAGAATACCGGAGTGGGTAGCCATTCCATTCTCCAGGGGAATCTTCTCAATCCAGGGATCAAACCCATGTTTCTTGCATTGGCGGCTGGATTCCTTACCACTGTGCAACCTGGGAAGCCCATTCAACTTTTAGATACCAGTAAAATTTCTCCATTAAGAAAACAATTTTATTATTATGAAATAAGCATGCAGGCTGCTTTGGTCTGCTGGATTCCAAAAGCAGTTTTCCAACTTCAGTGACTCCATAACACATATATAGAGGCAAACTGACTAACACATCTGAGTGTCACAGCCCATCCCAAATCCTAGAGTTTGGGTTTGCTCTAGTCTCTGATGGAAAAACTGATTATTTATTTACCAGAGCTATGGTCTTGCTCACTGACATTAACAAGGCAGCATTCCTTTTAATAAATATTAGTGTTGTTTGAAAATGTGGACACGGTAATATAAAATTGTTAGCAAGCATTTAAAGATCCTTTGTTTCCTTCATTTTAATGATCTGCTATTAGCAAATGTCTAACAGTTAACTCCTTAGCTACTCCAGATACAACTTTACCCCTCAGTCATTCGAGCAACCAAATTTAAATGCTTAGGAAGACAAAATCCAGTACTGTTGAACCACAGTGACCTCGATCAAAAACAAGCTACCTACAGCTGAGAATGTTAAATTCAGTGAAATAGAGACTAATGATATTGTCTATGACTGTGCAGCCCACATTCCCCCGTGCCTTCAGGATCTGTGTGTGGATGTGCAGGACAACTGTTCTTTCCATCCTCCAAGTCTGCAATCCTGTGCCCTTATTCCCAAATCATGCTAACACCTGCTGTTAGCTCCAGCAAAACCATGTTTTATACAAATTTAGTCCATTTTAGGCAAAGCCAAGAGGGACTATTTGTATTTAAAATATACGTTTTGCTGTGATTTTGTTCAGCCACACACTTGTGTCATGTCCATTTGTGATCTAATGGACTGAAGCACGCCAGGCTTCCCTGGCCTTTGCCATCTCCCAGAGCTTGCTCAAACTCATGTCCATTGAGTCAGTGATGCCACACAACCATCTCATCCTTTGTCATCCCCTTCTCCTCCTGTCTTCAATATTTCCCAACATCAGGGTCTTTTCCAACGAGTCGGCTCATCACAGCAGATGGCCAAAAGATTGGAGCTTCAGCTTCAGCATCAGTCCTTCCAATGAATATTCAAGGTTGATTTCCTTTAGTTTGATCTCCTTGCAGTTCAAGGGAGTCTCAGGAATCTTCTCCAATGCCACAGTTCAAAAGCATCAATTCTTAGACTCTTAGCTTTCGTTATAGTCCAACTCTTACATCCATACGTGACCACTGGAAAAGCCATAGCCTTAACTAGACAAACCTTTGTTGGCAAAGTAACGTCTCTACTTTTGAATATGCGATCTAGGTTGGTCATAACTTTCCTTCCAAGGAGTAAGCGTCTTTTAACTTCATGGCTGCAGTCACCATCTGAGGTTATTTTGGAAGCCCCCCAAAAAAGTCAGCCACTGTTTCCATTGTTACCCTATCTATTTGCCATGAAGTGATGGGACCGGATGCCATGATCTTCGTTTTCTGAATGTTGAGCTTTAAGCCAACTTTTTCACTCTCCACTTTCACTTTCATCAAGAGGCTCTTTAATTCTTCACTTTCTGCCATAAGGGTTGTGTCATCTGTCTATCTGAGGTTATTGACATTTCTCCCGGCAGTCTTGATTCCAGCCTGTGCTTCATCCAGCCCAGTATTTTGCATGTTGTATTCTGCATATAAGTTAAATAAGCTGAGTGGCAATATACACAGCCTTTATGTACTCCTTTCCTAATTTGGAACCAGTCCATTGTTCCATGTCCAGTTCTAACTGTTGCTTCTTGACATGCAGATAGATTTTTCAGGACACAGGTAAAGTGGTCTGGTATTCCCATCCTTTGAGGAAATTTTCCACAGTTTGTTGTGATCCACACAATCAAAGGCTTTGGCATAGTCAATGATGCAGAAGTAGATGTTTCGTTTGGAACTCTCTTGCTTTTTTCAATGATCCAACAGATGCTGGCAGTTTGATCTCTGCCTTTTCTAAATCCAGCTGGAACATCTGGGAGTTCTCAGTTCATGTACTATTGAAGCCTAGCTTGGAGAATTGTTAAATACATATTTTAAACACAAATAATATTTAACCCATATAAGTTAACATATGGGTTTCCCCAGTGACTCAGCAGGTAAAGAGTCCACCTGTAATGTAGAAGACACAGGTTCAGGAGATGCAGGTCCAGCCCTGGGGTCAAAAAGATCCCCTGGAGAAAGAAATGGCAACCCACTCCTGTTTTCTTACCTGGGAAATTCCATAACAGAGGAGCCTGGTTGACCACAGTCCATGGGATCACAAAAGAGTCAGACTTGACTGAGCACACATGCACACTTTTTAACATATGGCTCAATTTATATAGGAAATTTACATTCAGTTTATTAGAAACTCAATTATTTCATCAAACTCAGTATATCTTGTTAAAAATATGCAAAGGTAAACATATGTAAGAAAATCTGATATGATAGACACATGATCGGTTTTGGATTAAGCCTATAGAATCTGAATATTTCCATTCGAATTGGCAAAAAGATTATTGCCACCTTTGCCACTTATTAGCTAGATGACTTTGGGCCAGTTAATAAGTCCCTCTGAGCCTTACTTTGGGGCTAAGTGACAATTACAATACACATCTATTGGATAGTTGTGAGAAATATGTAATATACGTGAAATGTCTTTGTAAAGTGTCTTCGAGGAAGACGTAGTAATTGATAATTTCATCTATGAGCCTGTGTTTGCTCTTAATGACGAACAAGGTGTGTGTGAAATAGATACTAAACCAGTGAAACTCTACAGTGTTATCCTGCCTGCTCCAGAAATCCTTTGTTCAAAAAGCTCATCAGAGACTCATTTGAATGTTCCTTTTTCTCTTGCACATTTCCTCCTCCGATGGCCACATGTAATCAGTAACCAAGCACCTCAATAACTGTAGGTCAAATTGATTTCCGATCAGGAAATTACTTCTCTCTGAGTATATAAATAATGATACCATCCCAACAGATTGAACTGAATTTTAAGATTTTACTTTCACTTTTTCTCTCATTTTAAGTTCTTTCCAAAATTGCATCAACAAACTTTTAGACAATATTATTTAAAAAGAATGTCTGAAAAAAGAAAGTTTTTAAATGTCAACCTTTTACTCTAAAAGCAGAAATTTAGCTATCAATCAAAATGATAGTATTTTGGCATAAAATATTTCTATTTCTATTATATCAAAATGTTTTTTCTGTAATGATATTTGTTTCTTTTTGATTGACAGTTGACTGTATTTCTAACACAGCATTTCTAGATTTTTACTCACTTTAAGTGTTGCTGAATTTTTTCCTTTATCTTTTCTTTACAGAATTGCTAGAGTTTATTTCTTGAACATTCTATGTGCTGTTTTTATAAAACATTTCACTTTTTAATTTGAGCTTTATTTTTTTAAAAAAGATAATAATGCCTTAAGCTTCATTAGTTCTGATTTAGTTGAGTATCCTATTTCTGGAGGCCCAGCAGGTGAACAGGACTTCTGATCACTGGGCTATTATATTATTTGAACAAAATATTCTCCTGGGACCTATAAAAGATTCTGATACCTCAAACCTGAATTTAGCTTTGAAGTTGGCAGCAGAGCTCTTTGTAAAATAGCAGTGTTCTGAAGGAGCTGAGCTTTCTTTGTATATTATTCATCTGGCCATATTTATGTGAAATGAAAGAAATGTACAGAATCAGTAATCAAACAGAGCATACTCATTCCAGCATAGGCCATTTTTACTGGATGATGAAAACAGATCTATTCAACAATCCAGTGATTATTATAGAATGAAAGATTCCTAAATTTAGGGAGAATATAAAAAGCTACTTATTAGATCTTCTTTTGCAGTTGGCTTTCTAAACTTCGAAGTTTATACGCCATTCACTGAGAAAAAGTAAAAGTGATTTGAGTTTGGTTGTGTAAGTTGGATTATTTTACATAATTAAAATATGCTCAGTTTACAGAATTTCATGCCTGCAAAATCAAAAAGAGAAAACCATAATATTTCAGAAATTTGGTTAATTCTAAATTCTAAACCTTGGTTTAATGACGACTAGCATGGTAGCATTTTGGCCTATGGAGAAGGAAAAGAGAAAAACCAGCAGTGCTTCTGCCCTTTTCTCTGGCTCTAATTTGCTCCAAATGTCCACATGTCCTATGATACGTTTCCTGGACAGAAGAGAGTTCAGAGCAGCCATGCCCTGACACTGATCCTTCATGTTATAAACACCCTGGTATATTTACAAGGAAAAACTAGAAGAGTCCAAAGCCTCTTCACCATTAGGATCAACTTAATTTATTGTCTAATTCATTATGAGTGATTGACCTGATCCCTTGGTTTCTTTTATACGGGGATAAGAATTCTTTATCTCAGGCAGATTTTGAGAATTAGCAAAGCTATAGTGTTTGGAGAACACATGATATATTGTTAAGTGGAGTTCCTGGATTTTAAAATGTGTTCACTTTTCTTGTTTCCTTTAATACCTAGAACTCTGAAGTAAGAACTGGAAGTATTCCACTCCATGAAATATAAAAACAAAAAACAAGACTTTAAGAGATAAAGAGCCTTACATAGGATTTACATAGTCCCTTAGCTAATAGAAAGTTATGAAAGTGAAAGTTGCTCAGTCATGTCCGACTTTTTGTGACCTCATGGAATATACATTCCATGGAATTCTCCAGGCCAGAATACTGGAGTGGGTAGCCATTCCCTTCTCTAGGGGAATCTTCCTGACCCAGGGATCGAACTCAGGTCTCCTGCATTGCAGGTGGATTCTTTACCAGCTGAGCCACAAGGGAAGCCCAAGAATACTGGAGTGGGTAGCCTATCCCTTCTCCAGATGATCTTCCTGACTCAAGAATCAAACTCGGATCTCCTGCATTGCAGGCAGATTCTTTACTAGCTGAGCTACATGAAGCCCAATAGGAGGTTATAGTAGTGTTCAAAAATAAGATAAATATCTCCGTGGACAAAAAAAGGGATACACGCTCATAGGTATTAGTCAGGGCTGAAGCTGCTGGAAAGGGAGCAGGCAAGGATAGCTAGGTTGCTGATCTGAGATGGAAACTTAGTTTTCTGAACCTTCCACTAGGAATCCAAGGTGGCATATATGTTTATGGAATCCTGAAGCTGGAACTGAAATTTCTTTTAATTTGAGATATTTGTAAATTATTTCAAATATAATCAGAATTATCATATTCATCAAATAAATTAGAAATGACTGTCCTGATCTTAACATGGAGGTAGCTTCTACATTACAATAAGAGGTTCAAATGTAACTTTTGTAAAACAGTTTACCAGTTAACTAGCTACTGCCTATACTTAACTTTTAGCAAGCTAAAAAATACCTATAAAGTTAGCAAAGTAAAGTGGTTTTAAAATATAGGCAATGATTATAGAGATTAATGGGGGGTCAGACAGCCTAGAATAGCTTTAATGAATAAGTAGATCTCTTCAAGAAAAAATGTTTCCACTTAATATATTGCTATAAATTCACTCATTAAATGGTTCATATACACGTTAGAATAACTTTTTTTTTTTAATTTAAATGTTGTTTTGGGCACAGAAACAGAATAAATAGCTCTATGGATAAAAAATGAATAGAAACACACAGATGTTAGTCAGGGCTGGAAACTTTCAGGAGAGGAGCAGGCAAGGATGTCTGGGAATTTCTTTTACCAAAATTCTGCACTCATTGTGGAAGTTACAGGACTGGAGTCTGAAACCACTCACTGCTTAAACCTGCAGGTGCTTATGGAGTTGAAGTAAGCTTACCCACCTTTCAGAGAGGCTGAAATAGTTGTAATAAAATAACATGACAGAGCCATTGAAAATCGTTCAGAATAAATGTTTCTTAGAGTCTCAATAATATAAAGGAAGAAGGCCATTAAAAATTTTGGAAGAGCAACAAAGAAAAACAAACAAGGAGAAAAAAATGTGAGGAAGGTGAAAAAGGAGGAGGAAGAGGAAGAGACCCTGGTAGGTAGGGGAAAGAAGAAATAATTGAAATCCTGCAAGTTAAAAATGTGGCATTGAGATTAAAGGAAATTTTCACAGAATAAGATCTGTGTATGGTTGAAGAGAGATTTAGTTAATTGGAAGATTGTTTTGAGAAAGTTATAAGGGACATCAGAAAGGAGATGACAGATGGAATATTCTAAAATGTTCCCATGTCAGTTATCAATTTATTGCCTCTCAGCTCCAGATTCACCCTCCATCATATTCCCTGAGAAGACAGATGGGATTCCATTGAACTTTGCTCTTATATAATGAGCATGATGCTAAGCTTTCTCAGTAGAGGGCACTGAAGTGTACAAGGAGGTACAAGGAAGTGGGAGAAGGTCAGCAGTGTGGATGTGAAGAAACCAGGTGGAGCCCTGCTCCAGCCACCCACCCAGAGCACAAGATCTCAGTAACTTTGCAGCTTTGGCCTGACAATAACCTTTCTCTGGGACCCTTTAACCATGGAATCCAGAGCCCTGGGAGCTTTCTGCCTCACCAAGGGAAACCCCAACTTGAAAATAGAGTACAAATGTATGTGCTTTTAACTTGTCTTCCNACACGCGGGGGGCGGGGGGACATGGGGGGTGTGAAGGGCAGGCAGATGGTGTTCTGCTTTTACCAGGGTCGAGCTCGGCAGCCTAGGGAATGGGAAACCTGAGCACTCATCCCCCAGAAGAAAATGATCTGACATCCGTGCATCCGCTCCTGCTTCTCCTGTGCACACAATACCACTTCACAAGTAAGAAAGAGAGATAAGGAGCAGCAGGCAGAGTAACGGCCCCCGAGGATGGTCACACCCTAACCCCCAAAGCTGCAAGTGACCTTAGACGACAAAAGGGGTCTCTGCAGATGCGACCGAGTTAAGAGCCCTGAGACGGGGAGACGATCCTGGACCACTTGGACAGGCCCACGTGATCATAAGGATCCATGAAAGAGAAGCAGACACGCCAAAATCAGGGGGAGAGTGACGATGGAAGCAGAGGCTGGAGTTGCCGTGCCCTGAGGATGGAGAGAGGCAGCCTCTAGGAGCTGGAAAAGGCCAAGCCAGAAATTCTCCCCTGGACCTTCTGGAAAGAATCCGCCTGTGGATACCTTGATTTTAACCCCCACTAAGGCGCATTTCAGACTTCGGACCAAGGCAAGAAGGTAGATGACCCCCTTCCACCCCCAGGGTAAAGCAAGTGGAAATTCACTCCCTGTGGAGGAAACGAAGACGAGAATAACAGGACAATAAAGGGAGGAGGCTGTGCCCCGCCTGAACCATGTGTTTCTCATTCCTGAAGCCAAGAGACCCCCCCCAACACAAACAGAAAGGTTCCTTGGAGGTCAAAGGGGAATGATGCTAGGCTACTCACAGGCTCTGCGGTAGACTCTGTCTTGGCTAAAAGTTTCCTGGGCACACATGGGAGGCTCCATGACATACCAAACATGAGTACGCCAAGGCTGCATATTGTCACCCTGTTTACTTAACTTCTCTGCAGAGTACATCATGTGAAATGCCAAGCTGAAGGAAGCACAAGCTGAAATCAACATTGCCGGGAGAAATAGCAACAACCTCAGATATGGAGATGATACCGCTCTAATGGCAGAAAGTGAAGAGAAACCAAAGAGCCTCTTGCTGCTGGTCAAAGAGGAGAGTAAAAAAGCTGGCTTAAAACTCAACTTTCAAAAAACTAAGATCATGGCATCCGGCCCCATCACTTCATGGCAAATAGAGGGGAAAAGTGGAAACAGTGACATATTTTCTTTCCTTGGGCTCCAAAATTACTGCAGACGAAGACTGCAGCCACAAAATTAAAAGACACTTGCTCCTTGGAAGGAAAGTTATGACAAAGCTAGACAGTGTAGTGAAAAGCAGACATTACTTTGCTGACTTAGGTCTGTCTAGTCAAAGCTATGGTTTTTCCAGTGGTCATGTATGGATGTGAGAGCTGGACCATAAGGCCAAGAACTGAAGAACGGATACTTTTGAACTGCGGTGTTGGAGAAGACTCTTGAGAGCCCCCTGGACTGCAAGGAGATCAAACCAGTCAATCCTAAAGGAAAAATCAACACTGAATATTCATTGGAAGGGCTGATGCTGAAGCTGAAGCTCCAATACTTGATGATGCAAAGAGCAAACTCATTGCAAAGACCCTGATGGTGAGGAAGATTGAGGGCGGGAGGAGAAGGGGACGGCAGAGGATGAGATGGTTGGATGGCATCACCGACTCAACTGACACGAGTTTGAGCAAGCTCTGGGAGACGGTGAAGGACAGCAAAGACTGGTGCGCTGCAGCCCACGGGGTCACAGAGGGACAGACACGACGTAGCAACTGAACGACAAAGATGGGTGTCTGGACAGGGGTATGCGCGCGTGTGTGGACAGGGGTATGCGTGTGTGGACAGGGGTATGCGTGTGTGGACAGGGATGACACGTGTGGAGAGACAGGAATATACGCAAGTGTGGAGAGACAGGGATATACGCATGTGTGTGTACAGGGATATGCGTGTGCGTGTACAGGGATATGCGCAAGTGTGCAGAGACATGAAGCAACAGGTATGTGTACAGGGATATACGCGTGTGTGGAGAGACAGGGATATACCCGTGTGTGGAGAGACAGGGATATACCCGTGTGTGGAGAAACAGGGATATACGCGTGTGTGGAGACAGGGATATACCCAAGTGTGGAGAGACAGGGATATACGCAAGTGTGAGGAGAGCCAGGGATATACGTGTGTGTGGAGAGACAGGGATATACGCGTGTGTGGAGAGACAGGGATATGCGCGTGTGTGGAGAGACAGGGATATACACATGTGTGGAGAAACAGGGATATACCCAAGTGTGGAAAGACAGGGATATGCGCGTGTGTGGAGAGACAGGGATATACGCGTGTGAGGAGAGACAGGGATATACGCGTGTGAGGAGAAACAGGGATATACGCTTGTGTGGAGAGACAGGGATATACGCGTGTGTGGAGAGACAGGAAGCAACCTGACGTCTTGGCCACAGCGGGTGTCACCGCGAAGGAGGAAAGGGACACGCCGAGCTGACTCCATCCTGAAAAAGAAGGAAACTCCATTTTGCACTTTCAGTGAACTTTGGACTATGTGCCTGGTAGCCATGAGGATAACACACCTACGGCCCAACTGTACTCCCGGCCTGATAAACCCGATTCCATACCGAGATTGCCCACGGCCAAGAAGAATGCAATAACCCCCTGTGTGTCAACCACCTCTGTAATCTTTATGGCCCCCAGTGGTGTAGCAATGGCACCCCACTCCAGTACTTTTGCCTGGAAAACCCCATAGACGGAGGAGCCTTGAAGTCCATGGGATTGCTAGAGTCGGCCACGACTGAGCGACTTCACTTTCACCTTTCATGCCGGGGTCCAGCCCCGGTGGATCCAGGATGATTCGAAGGTGGGGACGGAGTCGGCGTCCTTGGAAACATACATATTTAATTACAGATATATAGAGAGATTAGAAACGGATAGTGTAGTAGGAAAATTAGTGGAGAAAAAGAGGCTGAATAACTTGGTTCACATGGAATAGCATCCATGCTCCAGATGGGAATTCAGCCAGAAAAATGGGGAGCAAGAAAGAACGACATGGGGGAATCAATCTTTCCAGGAACTGATCCCATTTCTTTATTTTACAGGTTTTCTTATATACCTTTTGTTACATATAGGGATGAATACAGAGTCACGCGGGGGTCAGCAGTCCTGACCTTTATCAAAATCAGGTGCTTTACATAAAAAAAATTCTTAGGGGTTTTACATCATCTGGCCCTGAGGCCTGCTGACATTTACAACCCTTTCTTTCTGATAACCAAAAAACTTATTTTTTCCAAGGGTGTTTTTTCTTAAACCAGGCACCACCCTCCAAATAAAGTTGCATTCCTATAGGGTGAGGGTGTAGTGAGTTACAATCAAGAAAGGAATTTATTTAACCCAAGGTTAACATGATTCATCTTAAAGGTTAATACTTATTTCTCCTATATGCTAGTTATATTTATTATAAAGGCAGGGAATATGGAGATTTAGCAGCAAACATCAGACCAACAAATAAAAATCCTTTCACCAATATTCCCTTTAAGATCTGTTTAGTCTTAAGATAGTGATAAAGTTAAATTTTTACATAGCAAGGACACAGTTATTTATAACAAAGTGAATTATAACAGTGGTGTATAACAAAAGAGAAAATTCATTAACTCAAAAAGTCTAGTATTGCTAATATCAAAAACTACTATATTTCCTTTTCTATATTCCAAATACATTGATTATTATATTCCCAGGTGCCTAAGGATAAGGAGGCCTGGCAGCAATCATTGACTCAATAATGAGAAAAGCCCTATGCTAATTAAGACTTTCAACATCCTCCAAAACTCTCTGTGCTGTTTATGGTTGTGAGATTGTCACACAAGCTAATCTGTCAGCAGAGAGGTTTGATCTGAGACACCCTTGTCCCACCCAGGGCAGGGAATTAGCAGTAATTATTGGCACAACAAATGAAAAANATTTCCTTTTCTGTATTCCAAATACATTGATTAATATATTCCCAGGTGCCTAAGGATAAGGAGGCCTGGCCGCAATCATTGACTTAATAATGAGAAAAGCCCTATTCTAATTAAGACTTTCAACATCCTCCAAAACTCTCTGTGCTGTTTATGGTTGTGAGATTTTCACACAAGCTAGTCTGTCAGCAGAGAGGTTTGACCTGAGACACACTTGTCCCACCCAGGGCAGGGAATTAGCAGTAATTATTGGCACAACAAATGAAAAATCCTTCACCAATATAATTCCTAACCAACCCACTATACTAATAATTTCTAACTTCCCAAAAGAATTTGCCTTTAGTAAGTCTAAAACATCTCATGCCTCTCACGGTCGGGGAAGCTGTAAACAATCACATGTGGCTGGACAAACCTATATAGGTGGGCTAGATAACCTTCAGAGTTCATAAGCTGAAACACTCTTGTGACTCCCAGGAATTTTTATTAACTTGGAGCTGCAAGTTAACTCCTTCTCCGAGAGAAATGGTTATGGGGGAGAGCCCCCCGTAAAGTACTCTGGTTTGGGGGATAGATGCTCGGGAGCAGGGGATTTTCTGAGGCTTGATCATGCCTTTGCACATGCCAAGGCTCCTTCCTCATGACCTTTGCCATGGCGGAGTTCCTCACACTGGCCCCCGGCAACCATCCATGCTTTGGATGCCCTGGATATANATAGATGCTCGGGAGCAGGGGATTTTCTGAGGCTTGATCATGCCTTTGCACATGCCAAGGCTCCTTCCTCATGACCTTTGCCATGGCGGAGTTCCTCACACTGGCCCCCGGCAACCATCCATGCTTTGGATGCCCTGGATATAACCGGGGCTGGTCCCTGGTACCAGAGAGTGTGGAGACCCCTGTCATTCCAGCGGGACCAGTGGGCAGCCAGTGACTTCAGATCATGGCTAGAGACCTCAGAAATCTTCAGGGCTCTTGCCACTGAGTACTGGCCGACAGTACAGACATTGACTGTTATACCAACTGCATACATTCATAACGAAAATAAATTCAACCTGATGTGAAATTATGTTTGTCTCCAAGTACTGTGAGAGTGGGGGGCAGAGAGGCCAGGGCAGGGATAAATGTTTTAAGAGGGATGGAGATGGGTCCTGTGGTGTTGGAGATGGGACCAGAAGGTCCAGTTTACCAGAAAGTGGTGGGGGTGGTGGTGGAGAACTGGTTCCAGACCCAGCTTCAAAGATATACTTCCCATGGGAGAAGAGGAAGAGGACTTGGTGTTTCNGCTGATTAATTCTCAATTTATTTCTATATCTTTTAAAGAATCAGATCTATGGTTAATTCAACCTTACCTGAATATCAGAATCATGTGAGAATCTTTTTAAAAAATCCTGGTCTTTGAGATCCATCCCAGACCAATGTACTGTTTATCACAATGTTTTGGGCCCAGGCATCAGTATATTTTAAAAGTTACACAAGTGATTGTAAGATGGATCTAGGTTTGAGTACCACTGGATTAGACACAAAACTGTTTGGGTTGGACAAAGATAAAGGTTTTTGTTGATGTTCAGTCGCTAAGTTGTGTCCTACTCTTTAAGACCCCATGGACTGCAACACACCAGGATTCCCTGTCTTTCCCTGTCTCCCGAAGTTTGCTCAAACTCATATCCATTGAGTTGGTGGTGCCATCCAACCATCTCATCCTCCATTCCCCTCTTTTCCTCCTGCCCTCAATCTTTCCCAGCATCATAGTCTTTTCCAGTGATCTGGCTCTTTACATCAGGTGGCCAAAGAATTGGAGCTTCAGCTTCAGCATCAGTCCTTTCAGTGAATATTCAGAGTTGATTTCCTTCAGGACTGACTGGTTTGATCTTGCTTTTCCAGCACCACAGCTCAAAAGCATCAGTTCTTCCTCACTGAACCTTCTTTGTGGTCCAACTGTCAAATCTGTATATGACTACTGGAAAAACCATCGCTTTGACTATATGGACCTTTGTCAGCAAAGTGATGTCTCTGCTTTTTAATGATCTATCCAGGTTTGTCATAACTTTTCTTTCAAGGAGCAAGTGTCTTTTAATTTCATGGCTGTAGTCACTGTCTGCAGTGATTTCAGAGACCCCAAAAATAAAATCTGTCACTCTTTCCATTTTTTTCTCCATCTATTTGGCATGAAGTGATGGGACTGAATGCCATGATCTTAGTTTTTTGAATGTTGAATTTTAAGCCAGCTTTTTCACTCTNAAAAAAGACTGTCCTTTCATAATTTTGCTATTTTCACTGTACATTTAGTAAATATTTATTTGAGAGGCATGACGTAGTGGTGGGGACCAACAGGGACTGACTTGGTTTCATTTAGACCAGCCTTCAGATCTCAGGAGCACTAATTACTTATTGTCTTCCTGAACAACAGTTTCCTCATCTGTAAAATTGGGATAATGCTGCTTCCTTGCAGAGCTCCTGTGTATGTCAAATGAGGTATGATAAGTAAAAGACTTGCTGTCACAGGATCANTTACTTATTGTCTTCCTGAACAACAGTTTCCTCATCTGTAAAATTGGGATAACGCTGCTTCCTTGCAGAGCTCCTGTGTATGTCAAATGAGGTATGATAAGTAAAAGACTTGCTGTCACAGGATCAGGGGTGGACTTACTGCTCAAGAGAAGTTCTCTCCAACTGGGTCTTTTCCAGGGCTCTGATCCTTCTCTTCGGTGTTTCTTGTCTTCCCCCATAGCTTAGGACCACTTAATCCTTCTGTATAGGCTTTTCTGCCCTCTAAACCTAAGCAAGAATCATGGAAAGAACCCCTGCCAAATATTTGGGACTCCTACCAGCCTCTCGGTAGGAGTTCAGCTCTGATCTTGAGTGTTTTTATGTCTTGACCTTTGGCCCAGTCCCCTCTTCGGAACCTCAGTCTTTCTAAGACCCAGTCTCTATTTTCTTGCCAAATTCCACAGCCTCCACTGTATCCTTTTCTGTTGGCTCTGTTGTTCTGGGCCCTGTTCTGGTTAACTGAATCTTGCTACTTACAACATTTGCCACCCGTGTTTAGGGCCTGACTGGTCTTCAGCTTGAGATCATCTGGTTCTGCGTTGAGTCCTAGGCTTGTGCCCTTCAAAGCACTTGTTTATTTTTTATGGAACTGAGCCACCCCTCCCCACAGAAGCTTCATTAGAGGACTGATCTGGGTCTTTTGCCACATCACTGGAAGTTCCCTGGCACGCTGCCACTGTGAGGAAATATGTGATTGCGTGTGTGTGAGGTTCCTGGCACTAGTCCCTCGGTCTACAGGGATCTGTACCAGGCCCGTTAACATCCGTAGTGTTCTTCAGGGTACAAGGATGAGTACAACCAGTCCTATCCTTAAGGATCACATAACAAAGTAGAGGAAATGAGGCAAGTGCTTGACTAAGCACATGATACTTAGAACATGGCAAGCGTGTCAGAGAAGCAAGAATTCTTAGAGTAAATCACGTTGGGTTGACACATTGCTGAAAACGACATTTGAGGTGGGCTCTGACTGTTGGGCTTCCCCGGTGGCTCAGCAGTAAAGAACCTGCCTGCCAATGCAGGAGATGTGGATTTGAAGGTTGGGTCAGGAAGGTCCCCTGGAGAAGGAAATGGCAACCTACTCCAGTATTCTTGCTTGTGGAATCCCATGGACAGAGGAGTCTGGTGGGCTAAAGTCCATGAGGTCACAAAGAGTCAAACAAGACTTAGTGACTGAAAAACAAAACAAAAAATTGAGTGGTAGATATCAGATGACGGATAAAGAGGAGCACACGGCTAGAAGCAACATAGACAGAAACAGGGTACCAAGAGTAAGTAGTGATGTGAATGTGAGAGAGAATCTGGTTTAGGCTACATTATGGAAACTCTTGAACACCTGGTCAGGGAAAAAGCATTTAATATGATGAGTAATAGAAATCAGGGCTGAAGTATACAGCCATGTCAGCTATTCACTGCTTAGCTCCACGAGATCCAATTCTTACATGTGGCGAGTTGACAAACATTTTCTACTTTATCTGGCCAGACAGGAAAGATTTTAGGCTTTGCAGGCCATGGAGTCTTTGTTGTAACTGCTCAACTCTGCCTTCATAACTCAAGAAGTCACAGACAATATGTAAACAAATGAGCACAGATGTGTTTTTATAAAAGTTTATTTATGGATATTGAAATTTGAATTTCACATGATGATTCTTTTCGATTTTTTTCAACCATTTCAAAATTAAAAAAAAAATTCTTAGTTAATAGGCTATACAAAAATAGACAGCAGGCCAGATTTGGCCCTCAGCATATAGCTTGCCAACTCCGAGATTCAATGTGAAGGATACTCCTGGGACAGTAAGGCAAATGTTTTTTTAGATTCCATGTATATGTTTTAATATACCATATTTATTTTTCTCTGTCTGACTTACTTTGCTCTGTATGACAGGCTCTAGGTCTATCTACATCACTACAGATGATCCAATTTCATTTCTTTTTATGGCTGAGTAATTAATATTCTGTTATATATATGTGTATATATATATATGTATTCACTCACATATTCTCTATCCATTCATCTATCAGTGCACATTTAGATGCTCGTATTGGCAGATAGTTGTCAATAGTTCTAGAAAAGTGGTACAGAAATCCTATTTGCAGATCAAGAATAAAGACAGACTTAGAGAACAGACATGTGACCCAGAGGGGAAGAGGGAGTGAGATGAGAGTAGAATTTACATATATACACTACCATGTGTAAAATAGATAACTGGTGGGAAGCTGCTGTGTAACACAGGGAGCTTAGCTTGCTGCTCTGTGACAGTGTGGAAGGGTGGAATGTGGAGTGGGAGGGACTCTCTAGGGGTAGGGGATATGTGTACACATACGGAAAATAGAAGGGGGAAAGCAGTGACAGATTTTATTTTCTTGGGCTCCAAAATCATTGCAGACAGTGACTGCTGCCATGAAATTAGAAGATGCTTGTTCTTTGGAAGGAAAGCTATGACAAACCTAGAGAGCATATTAAAATGAAGAGACATCACTTTGCCAACATAGCTATAGTCAAAGCTACGGTTTTCCCAACAGTAGTGTACAAATGTGAGAATTGGACCATGAAGAAGGCTGAGCACCAAAGAACTGAGGCTTTCGAACTGTGGTGCTGGAGAAGACTCTTGAGAGTCACTTGGACTTCAAGGTAATCAAGCCAGTCACGCCTAAAGGAAATCAACCCTGAATATTCAATGGAAGGACTGATGCTGAAGCTGAAGCCTCAATACTTTGGCCACCTGTTGCGAAGAGCCAACTCATTGGAAAAGACCCTCATGCTGGGAAAGACTGAAGGCAAGAGGAATAGGGGATGACAGAGGATGAGGTGGTTGGATAGCATCACTGACTCAATGGACATGAATTTGAGCAAATTCCAGGAGATAGTGGAAGACAGAGGAGCTTTGTGTGCTACAGTCCATGGGGTCTCAAAGAGTTGGACATGACATAGTGACAGAATAACAACAACAATAGCCGATTCACTTTGTTACAGCAGAAACTAACACGACATGGTAAAGCAATTATCAGTTCAGTTCAGTTCAGTCGCTCAGTCGTGTCCGACTCTGCAACCCCATGAATCGTAACACTCCAGGCCTACCTGTCCATCATCAACACCCAAAGTTTACCCAAACTCATGTCCATCAAGTCAGTGATGCCATCCAGCCATCTCATCCTCTGTCGTCCCCTTCTCCTCCTGCCCTCAATCGCTCCCAGTATCAGGGTCTTTTCCAATGAGTCAACTCTTCCCATGAGGTGGCCAAAGTATTGGAGTTTCAGCTTCAACATCAGTCCTTCCA
>SJYV01006839.1:103610-141793 GCA_006410875.1 Neotragus pygmaeus
GTGATGGGACCAGATGCCATGATCTTCATTTTCTGAATGTTTAGCTTTAAGCCAACTTTTTCACTCTCCTCTTTCCCTTTCATCAAGAGGCTTTTTAGTTCCTCTTCACTTTCTGCCATAAGGGTGGTGTCATCTGCATATCTGAGGTGATTGATATTTCTCCCAGCAATCTTGGTTCCAGCTTGTGCTTCTTCCAGCCCGCATTTCTCATGATGTACTCTGCATATAAGTTAAATAAGCAATTATACTCCACCCTTAAAAAAAAGACATGGATGATATTGTCAAAGCTAGATAAGAAATAGAATCATGGCAAAGAGATGTGAGCTAGGAAGCCAATTCTTTCTTTTCTTTTTTTTTTTCTTTTTTGAGAAGGCCAGTTCTGAGGCTCCTGTCATAATTCCAGCTGTGTGTACGTGTGTATGCATGCACGTGCACTATTTTTGACACATTTTTGAACTGCCATGTAGAAAGCGACATTTGACCTAGTCTTTCTTTTTCAGCACTCTCTATTCTAAAGCGACCATACAGTGTGTGACCATCAACCTGACACTGTGATGAGCTCCCTGAATGTCTTTTATAAAAGAGAATAGCAGAAGTGTCTAAAGAGAGTAAGAAAAGCAATCATTCTCAAGGCTGTAACAGTAGGGGAGGAGGTCACCCAAGCCCTTGAGTCAAAGCAGTTGAATAAGCTGACAGCCAGAAGAAACAAAGCAGCATTCAACTTTAATGATAACCTGGTTCTGTTTTATCACGACATCACAAAAAGCATGTTACAAAATTCACTGCTTCCTGTTGCTCTCCATTTGAAAAGCAAGCACTTGGGCAGATGTTCGAATTCTTGGTTTAGTGACCTTCTGCTTCAGAAAGCTTTATCTCATTGTGGATGTGCTGTCGGCATTCTAGCACATGGCTGTTGATATCTATTTGTGGCCGGCCTTATTGGATCCATCTTCTGTTGTTTATCACAGCAGAGTTATGTGGGCCAGTCACTAGGGCCGGAAAGCTCCATGACGAGGTTCAATTAGGAAATTGTCCTAGCGATGGTTTTTTAATGTTAGTTACAAAAATCACTGCAGATGGTGATTGCAGGCATGAAATTAAAAGACGCTTACTCCTTGGAAGAAAAGTTATGACCAACCTAGACAGCATATTCAAAAGCAGAGTCATTACTTTGCCAGCAAAGGTCCGTCTAGTCAAGGCTATGGTTTTTCCAGCAGTCATGTATGGATGTGAGAGTTGGACTATAAAGAAAGCTGAATGCAAAAGAACTTATGCTTTTGAACTGTGGTGTTGGAGAAGATTCTTGAGAGTCCCTTGGACTGCAAGGAGATCCAACCAGTCCATCCTAAAGGAGATCAGTCCTGGGTGTTCATTGGAAGGACTGATGTTGAAGCTGAAACTCCAATATTTTGGCCACCTGATGCGAAGAGCTGACTCATTTGAAAAGACCCTGATGTTGTTCGAAAAGATTGAGGGCAGGAGGAGAAGGGGATGACAGAGGATGAGATGATTGGATGGCATCACCGACTCAATGGACATGAGTTTGGGTAAACTCTGCAAGTTGGTCATGGACAGGGAGGCCTGGCGTGCTGCAGTTCATGGGGTCACAAAGAGTCAGACACAACTGAACGACTGAACTGAACTGAAGTGAACCCCAATACTGACTATTTTATAGTCTTTAATATTTCAGACTGGCCGTCTATGATAATCAAATAATAGTAAAAATGTTTCTAATGTTTAGTATCTGTGTGTACAGTCCTGTTACTAACAGCAGTAATGAATGGAGCAAATTTTTGATTAATATGAGACACACTTTTCTATCAGAGATATATACAAATGGAATGAACCTTCTTGTAGAAAGTAAATAAGATGCTAAGTTAATAAGAAGTTCTCCTTACAGAAAATTTGGTAGGATACTGAAATACTTGACTTAGACTCGTCCTATCCTAATGTAGGATTCCACTAAGTTTTCCAAAGCACCCAAAGCATATTTTAATAGTAGAACCCACATTTTTGAGTCTTTTGCATTTAATGTGTTTAAAAGATGACAGCTGCTATTTTCAACATTTCTTTGAATATAAGAAATGAACAAATAGAATATCATGATTAACGTTACTTTTTATCATCAACAACAATCTTGTGCTAACAAAATAATTGTGTATAAATTCAGTATCTTTGAAGTCTGAGAATACATGTACTCATTAAGTACCCAAATCTATAAAAGTTGACTAAAAGATTTTTATAAATCCTTAAGTACATTCCAGGGAGATTTCTCAAATAGCTAATAGTCAGTCAGTCAGTATTTCACCTTCTCCTAAATATGCATCAACCCTTGGAGCCTAGACTTGATGTTGTCACCCTATAACTGAACCAAGAGAACACCCTCTGGGAACAGAGCATAAAACACCACACAAGCTGCCAATTTGGATTAATTCACTCTTGAGACACAAAAGTGATAACACAAAGGCATCTTCAGGCTCCAATAACTCATGCTTTTGTAGTATTTAATATTTGATATATATCTGAATTTCTTTGGCATTTTCTTCACACCCCCTCAATGCTAATATACAAACGACTCTTTACTTCACTGCTTAGATGTCACAGCTGTTAAACCAGAAGGTCTGGAAATGATACCATTCTCTATGGCTTTAACAGTGGGATAACTTTATCAATGTTGATGTGAAATAGCATAATTCATTTTATCTCACCCAGGCAGGTTTTCTGTGTTTCATACTGCATTATTTATGTACACTACTTGCATTTGAATGATAACCCAAATTGGGCAAGTCTCTGCAGACATTTAAGTTAGTGAGTCACAAACCCCTCTGAAATAAGCAAGATATGTAGTATTTACCTCATTTTGTGGATCTGAAAACAGAGTCCCAGAGATGACATCTGACTTAGTCCAAATGGTTCAACCGCGGCTTCTGCTCAGCCCTGATGAATCCTACTCCCACGTTGTCTCCATCACATCATCCTGCTTAAGTTCATTCCAAAGTCAGCTACTGTGGCAACTCTAAGGAGTGCCCACCAATATCCTGCTTATCTGTCCTCTCAGAGCCCTTAGAAACTACACTCCCCTGACAGCCCTCTTGTAGTCAGTTCACTTCAGAATGGCTCTGATCACTGGACCATGAACAGAAATATGTGTCGCTTTTGTATGGCTTCATTAAAGCTTCGATAGGACCTTCCAACTGTCTCTCCTCCCCTTTGGTGGCAAGTATGGAGGCCACACGTGAAGCCAGTGGTGCCATAAGATACTGAGAGCCTGAATTTCTTAGTCACTCACTGCATAGAGGAGAGCTGTCCTGCTGAGTCATCTGACTTAAGCAGACTTCCACTGAGAAACAGATAAACTTTGCCATTTAAGCCACTGAAATTGGGGGCTTGTTTGTCACAATAGCATAAGCTCAGCATATCCTAACATACTCATCTAGATCTTTTCTGCAGCTCATCCCCATACGCCATGATCGCCAATTAAGATGTTTAAAGAGGGTACAAAAACTCCTCTTGGTTGCTATGGAGACAATAAGGCAAGAGAAGGTGACAGGCATTGGTTCAGAGCCCAGTGCCTTTAGATGTTACATTGAGTTGGTCACTGAAGGACTCACTTAAGAGATAAAATTTGACCGATGATTTGAAGCCGTGTAGAAATCGTCTGAAAATTGCACTCCCAGCAAAAAGAGAATATTCAGTCATCTGATGTTTTAAGACAACAGTCCCCAGCCTATCTGGCATCAGGGACTGGTTTCATGGACCACAGTTTTAACCTGGGCTGGGCAAAGATGGCGGTTTGTAATGGTGCAGATGGTAATGCAAGCAGTGGAAAGCAATGTGAGGCAGCAGAGAAGCTTCGCTCACTCACCCTCTACTCATCTCCTGCTGATCTGCAGCCCCAGGGGTTGGGGACCCCTGTTTTAGGAGAAGCAAAGAGGCCAATGTAGCTGAAATTCAGTGACCGGAGGAGGAGAGTAATGAGAAATGAAATTAGAGGGGAAAAGAGAGAAAAACACATTATACAGGACATGATGGGCTATTATAAAGACTTTGGTTCTTACTCTCAGTGAAACTGGAAGCCATTGGAAACTGTGGTGTAGTGTAGTGACATGATTTGGTTT
The DNA here is from genome assembly GCA_006410875.1 of Neotragus pygmaeus. Taxonomy (NCBI): domain Eukaryota; kingdom Metazoa; phylum Chordata; class Mammalia; order Artiodactyla; family Bovidae; genus Neotragus; species Neotragus pygmaeus. The sequence goes on from SJYV01006839.1 coordinate 107,729, forward strand.
ATATTTATCAATAATTGTCTTCTAAAAGCATGTTTATGACACTAAAACATTATTTACAATGGATGCAGTTGTTGCAATATAATCCTGGCTTCACTCATGGGCCATTATCATCCTGGAATAATTCTCACCAATCCAATAATGATCGTGTTCAAAATCAGTGCAAACTATATTGATGACGATCAGACTTCCCTCTTAGGTTCCCAATAATATACTAAGCTGCAGCACCCCGATTTGAATCACTGCCATAAAGCTATTAAAAGAAATCTTTGCAAGAGTCTTTAATCTCCTGAATCTCCACTGTAAATTGTCAAAAAGAGTTGGATATCATTTCATAACATATGAAACCAGCACTTGGAGTATCCTAGATAGTGAATATGTTGACCCCACAAACTATTTTGTCAATTCCAACTGGATCTCCAAAAAAAATCTTTGGCTCAAAAAAACAAACAAACAAACCCAAAAAACAAAACCTATTGCCACATAGCTCAAGTTAGAAACCTAAAGACTGATAACTGTTTCTAAAACTTCTTTCTCCCTTATACCTTCCAAATCTACCGTTTTACCTTTCTTCCTCAGTTCAGTTCAGTTCAGTTGCTTAGTCGTGTCCAACTCTTTGTGACCCCATGGACTGACTGCAGCAGCCCAGGCTTCCCTGTCCATCACCAGCTCCTGGAGCTTGCTCAAACTCATGTCCATCAAGTCAGTGATGCCATCCAACCATCTCATTCTTTGTTGTCCCCTTCTCCTGCCTTCAGTCTTTCCCAGAATCAGCATCTTTTCCAGTGAGTCAATTCTTCGCACCAGGTGGCCAAAGTATTCTTCCTCAGACACACCTTCACATCTAGCCCTCAGTCCTTCTCATGTGAACTGCTGAATCAGCTCCTAATGCATCTCTCAGGCTCCATCCTCTCATTGCACATTGCTAAGCATCTTTCTAAAACACAAATCCGGTTGTGGCACCATTCACCATGTAAAGAATGAACTAAACTGAGATATCCCTGACAGTCCAGTGGTTGGGATTTTACCTTCCAATTCATGAGGTGCAGGTTTGATCCCTGGTTAGGGAGTTGAGATTCCACATGTCTTGAGGCCAAAAAGCAAAACATAAAATAGAAGCAATATTCTAACAAATTCAATTAAAGACTTAAAATGGTCCACATAAAAAAAAAAATCTTAAAAAAAGGAAAAGAAAAGAATGAGCTAAACCCCTTTGGACTTAAAAGATTCCTGGACATCAAATTTCTGCCTGCATTTTTAGCTACATTTCTTATCACATCTAGATTGCAGTTTTTGCAGCAGCCACACAAATCTGCTTGTTGTTTTCCAGACATCTGTGACTTTGCATATGCCCTCTGCTGGAATATTTCTTCACCTTGTCTAACTGCAGAATTGTTCCTGCTTTTAGCCTCTGCTTATATGCTATACCGTTTGTGAAATCTTTCCTGATCTCCCCTCCAGCGCCTCTCATATGTAACTTTATCTTAATGATGACTTTGAGCTTACATCTGTCACGCCCACAAGACGACTCTGTGCCTGCCAAACCCCTAAGACAGAGGCAGAGTAGATACATAGTAGGTGCTCAGTCCAAGCTGAGTGAATTGATACTCCAAAATGCCAGTCCAGCTCTACTGCCTGGCATCAACATAATGAAGAGAATGTCATGTCTATCCCAATATCCTATGATGTTCAGTGTGCAGGAGGGCTTCCCTGGTGGCTCAGATGGTAAGGAATCCATCTGCAATGCAAGCGACCCAGGTTCCATCCCTGCATCAGGAAGATCCCCTGGAGAAGGAAACGGGCTACCCACTCCAAAATTCCTGCCTGGAGAATTCCATGGACAGAGGAGCCTGGTGGGCTGCAGTCCATGGGACACAGAGTCAGACACTTCAATGGGTAGAAAGTGGCGTTATGTTGTTACATTCTTTGAGGAAAATATGGTAATTTCTTTCGGCAGTTTGTTGGGTAAGTTAAACACAAATGACATTTTAAAATTGAACCTGTCCTTACTTAGGGTTTTCTTTTTTTTCCCCTGGCATTTTATTGTTTCAAACTGATTTGTCTTTGTAAATTTCTGGCTTGCAGCCACTGTTATTAAATGATTACCATTCTTCTTGGGGCTGACCTCATTTTCTTGTTCACTGGATACTTTGGCTATGAAAGGGAAACCTGTTGAGAAAAATCAGCCTCTGGTTTCTTGGTTCATATGCAGATCTGAATTCTGAAATTTGTGTAAAAATAGATTTTATTTAAGAGCAACTATTCACCAGACTTCCCTGGTGGCTCAGACAGTGAAGCGTCTGCCTACAATGCTAGAGACCTGGGTTCAATCCCTGAGTTGGGAAGATCTCCTGGAGAAGGAAATGGCAGACTACTCCAGTACTCTTGCCTGGAAAATCCCATGGACGGAGGACCTGGTAGGCTAAAGTCCATGGGGTCCCAAAGAGTCGGACATGACTAAGCGACTTCACTTTCACTTTCATTCTAAAATTAATCAAATAATGGAAAATTTAAAGATGCCTGATTTTTAAAGAAAGTACATTTCAGTGATACAGCATTGTTTAGTATTTGTATTTGGCTCTTATGTTTTCTTATTACAAAGCAGCATATGTTCTGAGTTGGGACATTGCTGTTTTTGCCTCATCAACTCGAAACCCCTCTCTAGTCAGCCTAAGGCATGTTTGGTTGAATACCGCAATAATATGCTGTTGTAACTGGTGGCTGAATCATCGGTTTATAGGATTGGTACTGTAAAGAGCTGAGTCATATGTCTTGTATCAAAATTGAGTGTGAGTTTTAAAGCTAAAAGTAAAATGAACCCTTGAACATACTCAAGTGAAAAATCACAGCAACCTGAGGGCTGAAGGCTTTCATAGCTACTATTTAATTTTTTTTTTCCGAGCTGCATCATTATACTCTGTATTGTCATGCAGCAAGTGGAAAAATCCAAACTCAGGGCTCACTATTCTTGTTATGAAAAGGATGATATTGGAAATGATGCTAGTTTCTCTGTGATCAGCTCTAAATCTTGACCATCGGCTTATCACAAGCTTCATTTGCTTGAAGTTTCCAGTGGCCAAGTGCTCAAATGAAGAACCAGGGTCATTTTAGCATGTAGGCAACCACTGAGCTTGGGTAGCAAGCCCTCGAGGTCTCAGAACTTTTTTTTTTTTTTCACATAAATATCCAGAAGTGGAATTGCTGGATCATATGGTAGTTCTAGGGCTTCCCAGGTAATCTTGTGATATAGAATCCATCTGCCTGTGCAGGAGACATAAGAGACGTAGATTCAGTCCCTGGGTTGGGAAGATCCCCTGGAGGAGGGCATGGCAACCCACTCCAGTATTCTTGCCTGGAGAGTCCCATGGACAGAGGAGCCTGACTATAGTCCATAGGGGTTGCAGAGAGTCGGATATGACTGAAGTGACTTACACACTCACACACAGTAGTTCTATTTTTAATTTTTTGAGATGCCACATACTGTTTTCCATAGTGGCTACACCAATTTATAATCCTACCAATCACACACAAGTGTTCCCCTGCCTCTACATTTTCATCAGCTTTTGTTATCTCCTCTTTTTGATGCCAGCCATTCTAACAGACATGAGGTGATATGTCATTATAGTTCTGATTTGTGTTTCCTTGATGATTTGGAATGTTGCACACCTTTTCTGTAGTGGTGGTGGTGGTGTAGTCATTAAGTCCTGTTCGACTCTTGTGACTCCATGGACTATAGCCCACCAGGCTCTTGTGTCCATGGGCTTTGGAGAAGCCTATATATATATATATATATATATATATATATATATGCTGTGCTATGCTTAGCCACTCAGTCGTGTTTGATTTTTTGCAACCCCATGGACTGAGGAGCCTGGCAGGCTGCAGTCCATGGGGATTCTCCAAGCAAGAATACTAGAGTGGGTTGCCATGCCCTTCTCCAGGGTATCTTCCCAACCCAGGTATCGAAACCAGGTCTCCCGCATTGCAGGTGGATTCTTTATAAACTGAGGCATCAGGGAAGTCCAAGAACACTGGAGTGGGTGGCCTATCCCTTCTCCAGGGGATCTTCCCATTCCAGGAATTGAACCGGGGTCTCCTGCATTGCAGGCAGATTCTTTACCAGCTGAGTTCCCAGGGAAACCCATATATATGTACATATATATAGCTATTGAGTTGTTTAAGTACTTTATATATTTTGGACATTAACCTGTTATCAGATAGATGATTTGCAAATATTTTTGTCTGATTCCATAAGTTTTCTTTTCATTTTGTTGATTTTTTTGTTAATATGGAATTCTTATAGCTGCATTTAGTGTTTCCATTATTGTAAACTTTTTTCACAGTTGTCCTTATGCCATTTAATTGAACTTGCTATTTAAAAGTCCTTTGGGCTAAGGAGAATGTTTGTTTAAAGGCAAACAAAGCTTAAAATACAGATATTAGAGCCTTTTAGAATAATTTTGAAAATTAAAACGAATAAGCAATGATGGGGGGGCCCTGAAAGGCTCTCTTAAAAAAAAAAAAAAAAAAGTGAAGATTAACTTTTTTTGTCCCACCTGCCTTTGGCATGGATTTGTAAAATTTAGAATTTTCCCAAGGTTTTTTTTCCCCTACTTTTCACCCTGTACTATTACTTTTATGACCACATGAATAGGTAATACCCAGACAAATGTTTATCGTGACCTTAAAAAAAATGTCATTTGATGGGGAGCAAGCTAAAGATTTCTGTCAGCTCCTCATTAGAAGTCTTAATTCTCCAAGAGGCCAGGACAATGAATGGTCTTCAAGAGTGGTCTCCAGGCAACAGGATTCCAGGCAGATACTTCAGAGGACACAAAAGTGAACAGAAATAAGATGAGACACTGAGTTTGGAAAAAGGAAGAATTCACAAAAAATGTAGATGCATTTGAGAGATATATGTCAGAACATTCTAGTGTCTTGGAGAGAGGAGTTAAAAGGTGGCATTTTAACCCATCATTAATTTCTTAGAATATGGGATTTTTAAATTATTTATTCAGGACTTTAAGAACATTTGAATTTTTGTCAATAGAATGGAAAGCTTATTGCTGTTGTTGTTCAGTTGCTCAGTCATGTCTGACTCTTTGTGACCCCATGGACTGCAGCGCGCCAGGCTTCCTTGTCCTTCACTATCTCTCAGAATTTGCTCATACTCATGTCCGTTGAGTTGGTGACGCCATCCAACCATCTCATCCTCTGTCCTCAATCTTTAGCAGCATCAAGGCCTATTCTAAAGTCAGCTCTTTGCATCAGGTGGCCAAAGTGAAAGCTTAACATTCTCTTAAATAATTTTTGCTCAGTTTTGATCACAGACCTCAAATTACTGTTTTCTTTTTTAAAGAATGAAATCAGTGATTAGGAAAGCAGGACTTAAATATTTAAAGTGTATCTTACCACTCAGGAAGATACTCTAAATTATCTCAGTAATATCCTAGATAAATGAGGCCCTTGAATATTCTTTTCATTATAATAGTACCTCCCAGTACTTTTAATGGTGATGAAATTACCCTACTGAAATTAGAGTTAATATCATAGAGACTGTTTTGTGGACTCCAGTGCAGCTTAAAATTGAACTTTGTGAAAAAAAAGAAAAAGTAAAGTCTATTATGTGTTTCACCTACTCTTATTTTCCTTGTCCCACCTGCCTCCAGAATCAAGTATAAAATAGACACTGTTGACTACAGCATATACACTCAGACCATATCACTAGGAAAGAATATCAACAGTTGGGCAAAAATAAACAAGCACATGGGAATAAGGAATAAAAAGGAAAAAGTCATCATCAAAAATATTCATCTATAGGAAGAGAGCACCTCCTGTTTCATATATGTTTTTAAAGACAAAAAATTAAATAAAATGTCTTAGCTTTAACATTAACAGCTCACTGGTGTATTACAACATAACAATATGAAATAGAAAATATATTTGGAGTGAAGTATATTATAAATAGACTTAGACACCTGTTTTATGTATACAAGGAATCAAAAGAGCCTTCTTAAAAAAAAAAAAAACAGACACTAATATAATACCTTGTCCTTGTAGATACAAAGACCAACAGAAAGTGAAAAGGCCAAGATAATGTAACTTTCTCTATATGCTGGAAGGTTTACAGTCTGAAATAATTAGTATACAGGAAGGAAACAGTGACTTTAACTCTCTTTTAAAATGTTTAAATTCATAAATAACTTGTTCTCTTATTGCTTTACAAATGTTTCTTACCTTTCTTGTCAAACTTGCTATGCATTTTCATCGGCTCCCTGAATATCCTCCAAAGCAGGCCACATTCATATATCCTTTTCATCTCTTTTTGCAAGACCGGAAAATAAATGCAGTCATCAAATTTATACACAGCAAATGAATTCTGCCCATACTGCATTTTGAATTGGGGAGGAACGTGTTCTTGATCACATCGCCTTGGCTTGATTTCTGAACATTTCTGTCCTTTGTCCTTTGACTCTCTATGCAGACTAAATTTCCCAGACATGTTGCTTGGTTTCATTTTATCCTGGATGCATACATCAGTGCTTTATTTTAAAAATCCAGCTGGATGTCTTAGGATGCAAAGCACATTTTATTGAGAATGTGTTTATGGTCTTGGAATGTCAGGTTTTGTTATTGCTTTTATTTTTCTACTCAGAAGTTATGCATATTCTTTTTAGGGCAGGTAAGCCAAGATCCTTTGATGGCTGGGTTTTTTTTCCACATTCATTAAAATCTTCTTATTGGTTGACACTTTTAATAGTACTCATCAGCTTTCTCTCAGGATGTGCTGTTCGTCTTCAATACATTTTCCCAGCCATCATTAATTCTTGCACTTCAGAGAGGCACATAGGTGAGCATCTCTCGTCGGATTTTCATTCAGTCTAACTGTGGGAAACCTTCCATCAAGATAACAAAATGACATTGGGACCCATTATCTCTACTGTACAGAATAAGAAAATGAGCACAGAAGATGAAGTGGTAGAGCAAGGGAACAGAAAGAGAGGCTGTGTGAACAGAGTGCAAACACTTTTCCAATCCCAGCTCTCAAACCCTGGCTTGTTTCTATTTGATCTTGTTGCAGATCTCTCTCTCGACTGCGGAAAAAGAGACCAAACTGGATGGAATGCTTTAGAAACTTCTGAATAAAACTTTCCCTAAGAATTATTAAATGATACCATTAAAGAAAGGCTTTCTAGGTGGTGCTAACAATAAAGAACCCGCCTGCCAATGCAGTTAGACGTAAGAGACACAGGTTCGATCCCTGGGTAGGGAAGATCCCCTGCAAGAGGCCTTGGCAACCCACTCCAGTATTCTTGCCTGGAGAATCCCTTGGACAGAAGAACCTGGCCGGCTGCAGTCCATAGGGTCACAAAGAGTCAGACACAACTGAAGTGACTTAGCGTGCATTCATGCAGCACATAGTTAAAGAAAAACTAATAATCACACCATGTGTAAGGCTCAGAGAACCGCACTCTGAAAAGGACACTCAGGGACAGCCTCTAGTGGACTGACAAAGTTTATTATCCAATTGTGTAGTTTTATAATTTTCAGGGAATAGAGCATAAGCTGACTTGCACATAGCCGTTCCAGATAAACATTCAAGCATTCAAGCATAAAATACAGTTCCTACCGCCCTGTATAACATAGCTTTGGCGAAACTCTAAAGGGAGTCTTATCATGAAACAATAGTCCTTGCTCTCAGAAACAGGTAGTCAGAAGGAAGCCTTTGAACGCCTCAAGGCCGGGCATTATTGACCCTTCGTCATCCGTTCCCAGCCTTGGGCACTCTGAACGCTCATAACCTTTTGTTATGCTCGTCCCAGCTTCCAACCTTTGTCATGAGTGGAGCAAATACATTTCCAGCAATTGCTCAAAGCCTTCCAGCTCCTCCACAGCCGTGGTTTGTGATCCTCAGTTGAGCACTAGGCAATTGGGGAGCATCTGTTCAGAATGGGGCTTTGCCACCTGACTGCTTGGTTCTGAGGGAAAAAAATCATTTACTAGGATTTCTCTGGGGCTTCCCAGGTGGCTCAGTGGTAAAAGATCCACCTGCCTAGCAAGAGACTTGGGTTTGATCCCTGGGTCAGAAAGACCCCCTGGAGGAGGGCATGGTGACCCACTCCAGTATTCTTGCCTGGGAAATCCCATGGATGGAGGCCTTGGTGGGCTACCGTCCATCGGGTTGCAGAGTCAGACACGACTTAGTGACAACAACTGGAGGTATAGTCGCTAGAGCTTTCTCTCTCTGCCATGTGAAAAGGTAGTCATCTGGAAGACAGGAAGAGGGCACCTTGTTCTTGGACTTCCCAGCCTCCAGAGTTGTTTGCTGTGTGTTTAACTCACCCAGTCTATGGTATTTCTTATAGCAGCCTGAGCTAAGACACTGCCTTGTGTTCTGCTGGGGTATAAGTTCCCCAGACCCATCCCTATAACTCTCCTTCCCTGTATTGCCATAGACCTCTACTCTGGCCAGAAAATATTGCTTTCTGTTCATTTTTCCTCCCTTTCCAATTTTTCTTCAAATTACTCAAGACCATAATTCCTCCCCTTCAGCCACTCTGGTACATTTACTGATATTTGGCATTCTGTGTGCATCCAGACCCAGCAGTTTTTCACTAATACAACCTCCTGACTGTCTGCCCAACTTCGTTTCCAGTTTCACTCATGATTGCCCTTAGTTTCTGCTCCCAAGTGCCCTGTGTTCTCTCCCTCCTCCTGTATCTGTTTCTTGCTTTGCTATATTCATTTTTAGTAGCTGCCATAACAAATTACCAAAAACTGTAGTTTAAACCATAGAAATTTGTTCCATACTTCTGGCGGTCAGAAGTCCCAAATCGAGGTGTCAGCAGGGCTATGTTCCCTCTGGAGGCCCTAGAGAAGAAATTTTTCTCACCTTGTTCAGTGTCCAGGGTTTGCTGACATTCCTTGGCTCGTGCTCAACTTCTGCCTCTGTTGCGCTGCATTCTGCTCTTCTGTCAAACTCTCCAGTGTGCCCTTCATAAGATACTTGACACTGCAGTTAGAGTTTACCCAGGTAATCTAACCCAGCTAGAGTCCACCAGGGGCTTTCTTGGTGGCTCAGATGGTAACGAGTATGCCTGGAATGCAGAAGACCCAGGCTCGGTCCCTGGAGAAGGGAATGGCAACCCACTCCGATATTCTTGGAAAATCCCTGGACAGACAAAGCTAGTGGGCTACAGTCCATGGGGTTGCAAAGATTCAGACATGACTGAGCAACTAACACTCTCACTTTCACACTTTCCTGGGTAATCTAGGATGATCTCTTGATCTCAAGATCGAAGAGATCTTTTGAGATCATTTCATTTACAAATGAAACATTTTCGCTACATTGCATCTGCAAAGGTCCTTTCCAAATAAGGTAATGTCCACAGGATCGGGGAATTAGAACATGGACATGTCTGTTGGAGGAATGCCATTGAACCCACTATGCTTGGCAGTGCCTTTTCTTACCTCCCAGTCGGTATCCCTGTCTACACTCTTGTCTCAGGCAATCTCTTTTGTCATTATATCCACATCCCCCTGAAACACAATTGTCTTCTTGTTACTTACACCCTTACTTTATGCTCTTTTCATTCATTTCAACCATATTGCTAGTTAGCATCTCAAGCCCACCTGCAACTATTAGTCAAATACCTTCCTGCCATCAAAGCTGTATACAGCACTTGCTTTACTGATCTTTTTCTTTTAAAATATTCCTTCTCTCATCCGATTTCCCATAGGTTGTTTTCTCTTCCAGAATCCTTTGTTTCCTTCCTTGACTAATTCACCTTTCAGTTCTCTTTTTAATCACCACTTCTTAATATTTCTAAATATTATCTATTATGTTCTAACATATTATCTGTCTTTCTTTCATGGTAGAGGTCGAGGCAGATGCTTTCTGGATCACTGTTGTGTCCTCAGCTCCTAAGCAAACACCTGAATAGGTGTTTCATCACAACTGATGAATATATGAAGACATGTGTTCTTCACTCTCTTTTCAATATCTTATCAAGTACAAGAAATGGAAATCTTCTCAAACTGATGCCAAATTTAGCTGCTTGGAGCTTAAAACCAAATGAAAATATATGATATGGATAAAATGGGAGCCCAACTTGAGATCCAGTTTGTGTGTGTGTGTGCTTATTCACTCACTTGTGTCTGACTCTTTGGGACCCCATGGACTGTAGAGCACGAGGTTCCTCTGTCCATGGGGATTCTCCAGGCAAGAAAGCTGGAGTGGGTTGCCATGGCCTCCTCCAGGAAATCTTCCCAACCCAGGGATCGAACCCAGGTCTCCCGCATTGCAGGTAGATTCTTTACCCATTGAGCCATCAGGGAAGCCCAAGATCCAGTTTAGATATGGTGTGTGTGCTCCATCGCTCAGTCATGTCTGACTCCTTGTGACCCTTTGGACTGAGCCTGACAGATTCTGCTGTCCATGGGATTTTTCAGGCAAGAATATGGAGTGGGTTGCCATTTCCTCCTCCCAGGGTTCTTCCTGACCCAAGGATCTAACCCACGTCTCTTATATCTCCTGAATTACAGATGGATTCTTTACCACTGAACCATCAGAGAAGCCCTTTTAATTCAGTGGACAGCATAAAATCAATATTTACATGTGGGTTTCCCTAAAAGACTCATGTTTTGATTGTCTTTCAGTGTAGAAAAAAAAAGTATGTTTCTAAGGTATTTTGAAGCATAACATTTAGGAGCCTTGATTTTAAATTGATTTCCCACAAAGCAATTAGTTTCACATTATCACAGTATTGTCAGAGACAGGATATATGATGTTTTCTGAGGTTGGACACTTCACTGAGTTCATGGCATTTTAATAACTTGAGCTTAAAATAGTAAAACACCAAATTGTATTTCTTAGCCCCATTTGATGCTAGAACTTCCTTTAGGGAATATTATAAGAAGCAAATTAGTAGCAGAAGGGAAAAATAAAAGTCAAGATTTATAGAATAGAACCCAAAGGTTGTGTGACCATTTTTCTTTTTAGGTATGCTTCTCCTAGCCCTCTTGCTAGCTGATTTTCTTTTAAAAAATGACCTTGTCTTTTCTATAAAATCAAATCCAAATTCTTGTTAAAGGGTCTATTTTATGTTCTTTGACCTGAGTAATACAAGATTGATGAAACAGTCTTTGAAATCATGAACTGCTGAATTGATTGACATCATCCCTAACTGTGTACATAAAATGTTATTGGTGTTGTTCACTGGAATTTTTATGATTTTAGATTCCCTGATACGGGTAGATTGGTGGGAAAGGGCTCATTTACAAAATGTGGTTGATACTGTTCAGTTGCTAAGTCACATCTGACTCTTTTCGATCCCATGAACTGCAGCACACCAGGCTCCCCCGTCCTCCACCGTCTCCCAGATTTATGCTCAAATTCATGTTCCTTGAGTCAGTGATGCTATTTAACCATCTCATCTTCTGCCACCCCCTTCTGCTTTTGCCTTCATCTTTCATGATTTGCAAATTAAATCTGAGCAAGTGTGAGAATGTTTTAAGGACCAGTCAAAATTATTAAGATTGTTGGCTTTGATTTCAAATAAAGAATAATAAAAAATAAACCTTGATGCCAGTGACACTTATTGAACCTAAATTGAGTACTTTTAGTAACCTTCCTACATCATTAAAACCAAGTAATTAATATGTTAGTGTCCAATAAATGCCTTTCATTACTAGTAGATGCTTTCGGGTTTGTCAAAAACAGTTAAGAGAAATTTGAGGAATAGTTAAAAATGACTAAAGGAAATTAACATACACATTCCATTAAGAGTCCTTCACATCCACTAGGTAATTGATCTTTCTTGCTAAGTATGGGTTAGGTCAGCAATAGAACAGTACATTGGACGAATAGGGATCTGTACAAATTGGTAGTTTCTGAACAAATAGTTGCTGAACTAAATTTCCTTCCTTTTCAGAAACACTGATATGCCTGTTTTCATGGAGCCAAATATATCAGTTATTCAGTGTCTTTATGTCTGTAACATTTTGTTAATGTTTGCTAGCTTTTTTATATTGCACCTCAGAAACATTTTTCTATGTTGAATATTCACAGCTGAATATTCACTGTGTACACCATGGTATCTTCCCATATCTTAAATGCATTTAGTTGTTTAAGAATATGAAATAGAATGAGGACTGAACAGAAAATAACAGTAATATTTATAATAATATTTAACCAGTTCTGTAATTTCTGTAAATAGAAATGTTTTGACTTAAATCGTTATCTTTTTTTGTTGAGCAGTTGTTTCCACATATCTGAATCCACTTGGTGTTTCTTTTCTCTAAGCCCCATCCTTCATCTCCTGAACCAATTTCAACTGATACTGAAAGCTTTTAGGCAGCTTTAGATCTCTTTGTTACTCCAACTCATTGATTCCTAACTCTCGCTCTATATTAGCACTGTCTCGGTAATTTTAAAAATATAATAAAGTCTGCATATCATCCCCAGAGGTTCTGGCTTCATTTAGTTGTGTTTTGGACCCAGGTATCAATATTTGTAACCACAGTTAGTCCAACTTGAGTGAAATGCCTGTCATCAGATCTGTTCCATTTAACCCACGCGGGAAATATCACTGTTCTTGTTTAGTTGCTTAGTCATGTCCAACTCTGCAACCCCATGAACTGCAGCCTGCCAGGCTCCTCTGTCCACTGGATTCTCCAGACAAGAATACTGGAATAGGTTGCCTTTTGCCCCTCCAGGGAATCTTCCCAACCCAGGGATCAACTTGAGTCTCCTGAATTGGCAGGTGGATTCTTTACTGCTGCCACCTGGGTGTGACTGAATTTAAATCTAACAGGAAGACAGATCCGAGGACCAGTCTTCACTCTGAGGCAAAATGGGATTGGGTCTCATATTCTTTACCAAATCAGGCACCCTATGGGGCCTGATAGAAGTTCATCTTGGAAGCTTTATCAGGTTTTAGGATGTAATATTTCCAGGGGCCCACACCAGCTGGACTCAAATCCTGTTTCCTGAGTTGAAACCACTTATGACATCTTGTCCTGATAACAGAATTCTTGCCCCAAACTGAAGCTCAGAGACCTGAAGTCACAGAGCTCATTAGTGGTGTGAATCAGATTTACACACTGGTGTGTTGAATCCACATCCTGTCCTCTGAGTCACAGCACCGATGCATTAGACAGGACAGCTAGGCTGTGCTGCAGAAACAGAGAAACCCTGAAATCTCAGTGGGTCAACCCAATGCCATATTACTTCTCAATCGCATCAGCAGCTCACTTGTGTGGCTCTCCTTGAAGCCATGATCAGGGACTCCACCTCCTTCCATATAGTGGACTCACCATCCCAGAATCCTTTGCTTCCATCCACCTAGGCTGGGCTAGTGTTAATGAAGTTCATGTTCATGGGCACAGGGAGGCCAAACAAACTGAAACTTCATGGAGTTTGGAGCAAAGGAAGGTTTATGGCAAGGCCTTGCAAGGAAACAATGTGACTCAAGCCCTAAAATGCCTCAAGCTCCCTTAAGTTTCAGCATTTTGAAAATTCACATGAGGGAGGGGGATGTCATAGGGTACCTGATCAGACCTGCACAATTCTTGTATTGATAGGAGGGAACAGGGTAGTGTCCGAGAGGTTAACATGATCTGTCCTTAGGTTCCAGGATGCGCAGGGCTATGTGCTTATTGCCATCAAGTTACTTATATTGCATTTGGGGGGTGGGGGGCAGGGAGTTTCATGTCTGCAAAACAACTCAGACAGTTTCCATCCAATAGTGTTATTGGTCCGTCTAGTCAAAGCTATGGTTTTTCCAGTAGTCATGTATGGATGTGAGAGTTGGACCGTAAAGAAAGCTGAGCACCGAAGAATTGATGCTTTTGAACTCTGGTGTTGGAGGAGACTCCTTGGACTGCAAGGAGAGCCAACCAGTGCACCCTAAAGGAAATCAGTTCTGAATATTCATTGGAAGGACTGATGCTGAAGCTGAAACTCCAATACTTTGGCCACCTGATGTGAAGAACTGACTCATTTGAAAAGACCCTGATGCTGAGAATGACTGAAGGTGGGAGGAGAAGGGGATGGCAGAGGATGAGATGGCTGGATGGCATCACCAACTCAATGGACATGAGTCTGAGTAAACTCCGGGAGTTGGTGATGGACAGGGAGGCCTGTTGTGCTGTAGGTCATGGGGTCACAAAGAGTCAAACACGACTGAGCGACTGAACTGACCAGCTGTTATCTAGGTGCTTCAGAGAGAACCTAAAGCAGAGGATATTGAGGAAGGCCTGACCCCAGAAGGCCCCATAGGGTCCAGCTTGGTTACAGTAGTGAAAGCTGGTAAGGAAAGAACACCAGCTATCAGCTTATCTTGACAGGAGACAATGCATCTTTTCCTTTGATATTCTCTTGGGGAGAATCAGTCACATAGCCCCTCCCTTCTCAGATGCAAGGAAAGCTGGGAAACAGAAGAGGAGCAGGTAACTCTTACTATCGCCATAGCAACCTGCTGCCAGCACTCATCTGCCCTAGATGGATCTGCAGAACTAAAGATTGGTGTGCTGGGTTAGTTGCTAAGTCCTGTCTGGCTCTTGAGATCCCCATGGACTGTGGCCCTCAAGGCTTCTCTGTCCATGGAATTTTCCAGGCAAGAATTCTGGAGCAAGTTACTGTTCCCTCCTCCAGAGCATCTTCCCAACCCAGGGAAGGAACCAACGCCTCCTGCATTGCAGGCAGCCTCTGCATTGGCAGGTGGATTCTTTACTGCTGAGCCACCCTGGATTCTCTATTGCTGCGTTTCTTCTTGTTGGACCCACCTCTCTGCTCAACCTGCATTGAATTGATCAGGAGAATCTTTGTGTTTTGTTAATGACTCATTACTTGCTGTTCTGCCCATCCACACAGGCAATATAAGTTACTTAAATAACCTACTGTTTGCCTCATCTTGCTAGACTAGATAGCTCATGTTGGCTAGCTGTTTTTCCCCAGTAAGAGAGCTGTTACTTTTGGGGGCTACTCTTCCAATCTGACTGTGCTACTAGATGGAAAAGGATGAAATCTACCTAGTTTAAGAGACATACAAATAAGAGACAAACCTGATGTTATACCACTCTGGTGGTTCAAATCAGGCAAAATGCCCTCCCTGTATGCTGCATGGCTGTCAGAGTAGAATCCTAGCCCATTGGAATGTCAGAGAATACAGTGAGACATCAAGCACATTATAATAGCTGCTCCTAAAATTGCACTGAATCCATCTGATTTTTAAATCTTTTATTCTCTCTATTTAAAAAAATCATGTAAAGTATCTTCCACATCAACTGTTGTATTATAGTATGGCTATTTTTGACAAGATCTTTGAGGTAAAACTGACTTTCCAAAGTAGAAATAATAAAGAGCTGCCTTGATTCTATGCATGAGTACATACAGTTATAATCACTTATGTAAAATACTGAATACTACCTTGATGACATCTTCACAGACTTGAGGCTGTTGCTCATATTGATGATAAATGAGATAAGATTACTGAGAAGAGGTAGTCTCTTTCCATCTTATAAATGGAGATGATGTTTGGAAGAGATTTGTGTGTCTAAATAGAGCTTAAATTACAATGAGCCAATATTCATTTTCTTGGACTGTAATTAATTATCACACTGAAGTTTAACTCTCTTCTAATCTTTCTTCTGTTGTTCGTTAGGTTGCGATTTCCACCTCCGTTCTGCTTTCCTTTCTTGACCTGCAGCAGCTGTATAATTAAAGTGGAATTTCTGCTAATTAGTTGTGGTACTGGGGAGCTAGAGGGGACCTGGGGCATCATCTGATCCAATTAGAGTCTAACTGCACAAAGATTTGGATCAGAAGATCAGACTGCAGAAACAATCTAAGAATAATTCAAAGACTACTATTTTGAATTTATGTTTTACAGAGGTTTAAGAACATTGGTTTCAGAGAAGGGCAATTAAGAGTTCACTGATTATACAAATAAAGCAAACTTCTTATCTATGCATGCTCATTATGCTGAAAGTTTATATAATACAATATTAAACGGTACATATGCTTTTCCATAAACATACACATCTCTGGAAAATACACTTGGTTGAAATGAGACCGGCGGGCAGCAAGGGTGAGCAGTTTATCTCCTGCTCTCTGACATCTTCTGATTCTGACACTTCTCTTCTTTCCTATGAAAACTCCGAGCTTTCTCTCTGCAGAGGTCCCTTCTGTGAGAGAGATAGATCTGGTGAACTAAATCTACTGAAGTGTCACATACTAACAAGGAATTATTCACTAATGAAAAAGATGCCTCTGGATATTGTGACTTTCAAGTGCTGGGAGTGTCCAAAGGCCTTGGGGGCCTAGGGATAGCACAAAGTTAAACAGTCCTTTAGGGGTTAGAATTTGATGACCTGAAGATGCTGTTAACTTCCCTTTCTATGTTCTATTGTCTGTGCTTTTGAGCTCCCTCCTCCCCACCTCTGCCTCATTTTCATGGTCAAGTTCAGTCACCGTGTTTTGCCCAGAGAATGACAATGGCTTTTCATTAGGACTACTTGGGTACAGCCTGGTACCCATCAAATCCACTCTTCACATTACTCTTAGATTGATCTATGCTGTAACTTTTCACTTGTTTTTCCATTATCCTCAATACAAAAGGTCAAGTTCTTTACAGTGTTATTGAAGACCCTCCTAATATTCCCCCCAAACCCCTGCTTATTCTTCTGTCTTATCTCCCTCTTTTTTGTTTCAGCAGCTCTCAACTTTTCATGGTCCCTTAACCACATCACAGCATCCTCCATCCCTATGACACTTATATTTTGCTCTTCTGATCTCAAATGTGCTTCTGCTCTAATCCCCTCAATCCTCTTTTATTAATTCTTCATCTTCCTTTAAGATTCAGGAGGGGTTACCTCCTTCTGGAATCCATCCACAAGGACCACCCTCTAAAAACATGCATATACAGCTCCATCTTCTTTTAATGATAAACCTTCTCTCACACACCCCATTTCCACTCACCCACACGCACTCACACATTTGCTGTCCTATGCTGTCGTAGAACCTTCTCCATGCTTATCCTATTTGCAGTCAGTGCCGTGTGTTGTAATTACATGCATGCAAATGTGTCTTCCTCAGGCTTTGTCTTCCTTGAAACTCCCAACATATTGAGAATGCACAAATATGATTGCTGCTGCCAAGTCGCTTTAGTCGTGTTCGACTCTGTGTGACCCCATAGACAGCAGCCCACCAGGCTCCTCCGTCCCTGGGATTCTCCAGGCAAGAACACTGGAGTGGGTTGCCATTTCCTATGATTACAGTTATATAATTTAAGATTCTTAGGGACCTCCCTCATGACCCAGTGGCTAATACTCCATGTTCCCAAAGCAGGAAGCCTAGGTTCAATCCCTGATTGGGGAACTAGTCCCACATGCCACCAAAAAAAAAAAAAAAAAAGATCCTATGTGCTGCAACTAAGACCCAATGCAGACAAATAAATAAATAAATAACTCAAAAAATATTCTTTGAAATATGGTCTTTCAAAACAGAAGGCCACTAGAAAGCCTTGCAGTCTCACACCCCTGTATTTGTCTGAAGTTATCTTTCTGGTTTTGTGGTACCACATATATATTTAGGTGAAGGATGAACAGAACTGAGATTTGGAGGCATTTGCCTCTGTCTGTCCTTCATTTTTTTTTTTATAATCCTAGCTTACATCCATGAACTTGGGCTTGGAATCCTAATGTCAACTATACAAAGTTATTGTGCCTGTGAATTGTCTCTGTTATTGTTTGCCAAACTCCTGTCACTGCTTCTGAATTAACCATCTCTGTAAAGAATCTGCCTGCAGTTCAGGAGAGGCAGATTCATTCCCTGGGTCAGGAAGATCCCCTGGAGAAGGAAATGGCAACCCACTCCAGTATTCTTGCCTGGGGAATCCCATGGACTGAGGAGCCTGGTGGGGTTGCAAAGAGTTGGACATGACTGACCAACTAAACAAGTACAGCAATGTTTCCCTGATGTGTTTCTGCACTGGTTACATGGAACAGATCTGAGGACAGGCATTTCACTACCACCTGAGCCAATCACATTTCTCCTTCTCTGGGACTGAATCTCCTGTACAGTAAGTCTGCCACATATGAATGAGTTCCATTCTGAGAGTGCATTTGTAAGTCCAGATTGTTTGTAAGTCCAACAAAGTTAGCCTGGGTACCCAATTAACACAACTGGCTATGTAGTACTATACTAAGTTTATAATACTTTTCACACAAATAATATATATTTTTAAAAAAACACAAAATAAAGAAAACATTATAATCTTACACTACAGTTCCTTGAAAATTATAGTAGAACAGTGTAACAGGGCTTCCAATGCAGGAGACGCAGGTTCAGTCCCTCGGTCGAGAAGATTCCCTGGAGAAGGTAATGGCAACTCACTCCAGTATTCTTGCCTGGAAAGTCCCATGGACAGGGGAGCCTAGAAGGCTACAGTCCGTGGGATTGCAAAGAGTCAGACACAAGTGAGCAACTAACACACAACAGCTCTCATACAGGGGCTGGCATCGAATGAACAAGACAGGAAGAGTTACACGTCTAGGCATCTCATGATCCATCCACATCTTTGAAAGTTCACAACTTGAAGGTGCTTATGTAGTGGATTTACTGTAATGAAACATGGTTGAAATCAGTTTTCCTCTCAGGGCATAAGACTCAGACTGTATGGAGCTAAGTAGGGGTAGCCATCTACATTGAGAGAGAATGACACTGATGCTGTGATGAGGATGTATTGTTTGTGCAGGCCTAGAATGGAGACCACCCCAGCAGATGGTGCTCAGTCACAGGTTTGTTTCAGCCGAGGATGAGAACTTGCTAGAGTCTGCAAAGAGGACCACAGGTGTTTGGGTGGGCTGGCTGCCTTGTAATGTGTATGGTCTAGCAGTTGGCAGAGCCACCTGTGAAAATACTGCCTTTGGTGACACATGGCTCATGGCCCAGTGGTCCCTTACATCATCAAGCTCTGTTAGGTTTAGAAGGCAGAAGGCAAGGAAACCTGTGTGCAGTGGCTGTGTCTATTTAAATCTGGTTTATGACTGCATGTCTTATATATTCTTCACTTCAAGACATCTTTATGAAGTGTATATGGTACAGCAAGGGGCAGCTTTCTGCATGGGAAGTGCTCCACCCTCTTGTCCCTCATGTACCACCTGATTCAATCCGTCGTCAGGCTTCCCTGGTGGCTCAGATGGTAAAGAATCTGCCTGCAGTGCAGGAGACCCAGGTTCGATCCCCAGGTCAGGAAGATCTTCTGGAAAAGGAAATGGCAACCCACTCCAGCATTCTTGCCTGGGGACAGAGGAGCCTGCTGGGTCGCAAAAGGTTGCAAAGAGTCGGACATGACTGAGACTAATGCTCAGTCATCACGTCTCAGGGCTTCCATTTACCAGATATTCCAGGAATCTCTTCTCCCCTCTTCTTTGCTTCCTAAGGAGACTTTGTTCCTCTTTATCTGTCTATTGTTCATGCGAGTATCTGGCACAGCAGAGAGACTCCATAAACGTGTGGGGAGTGGTTGAAACAATAAGAGCAAGGCAGTCCACTGCCATATAAACAGCTCTGGGGTGAAAATTAGGACTGCTTGGTTTTGTTCCTTACAGCAAAACTAGCTAAAAGATAGTTACTTTTGACTCTCAAGGATCTGATTTTGTCATCTGCAAAAGAGTGAGTTGGCTTTTATTTCACAAAAGCATCCTCTGGGTCAAAAAAACTCTTACATGCAACTAAGAAGTAGTAAGAAATTACTGTTCTCTTGAGTTGATTGTATTCATTAAAAAAAAAAAACAGTTCTCTTTTGCTGAGTATGATCAAATTCTTTGATTATTTTATTGTCTTTAGTCTTCTATGCCTGGAGATAGTTGACCTTCAAAATCTCTCTCTTTTTTAAATTAATTTTGATTGGAGTATCATTGCTTTACAATGTTGTGTGAGTTTCTGCTGTATAGCAAAGTGAATCATCCCCTCTTTTTTTGGATTTCCTTCTCATTTAGATCACCACAGAGCACTGAGTAGAGTTACTTAGCCGTACAGTAGGTTTTCATCAAAATCTCTCTCTTTGTTTACTATCCCATAGTGCTTCTAAAATCCTTGGAGGCAGATACCACGTATCTGCACTCAATTTTGCATCCTGGCACCCATAATAGTGCCCAGCACGTGGTGATAACCTATATATATATTTCCTTTTTTTTTTAACTCTTGCTTTTTTTAAATAAATTTATTTATTTTAAATGGAGGCTAACTACTTTACAATATCGTATTGGTTTTGAAATACATCAACATGAATCCGCCACTGGTATACACGTGTTCCCCATCCTGAACCTCCCTCCCTCCTCCCTCCCTGTATATTTCCTGAATAAAGCAATGACTGTTCATTATGTAGCAATTGCACTCAAAATTACATAGGGACTTACCTGGTACCAGAGTGGATAATAATCACTTGCCAGTGCAGGCGATAGGGGCTTGATCCCTAGTCTGGGAAGATTCCCCATCCCAGGGGAGCAACTAAGTCTTTGTGCCACATCTACCGAGCTCTAGAGCCTGAAAGCCCCAACTATTGGAACCTGCGCACCTAGAGGCTGAGCTCCGCAACAGGAGGAGCCACCGAAATGAGAAACGTGTGCCCTGCCCCCACTCACTGCAACCAGAGACAGCCAGGCAAACCAATTAAGATCCAGTGCAGCCAAAATAAATAAACATTTAAAAGTAATACATTAATTGATTTGAGAGAATAGCACTGAAACATGTATATTACCATATGTGAAACAGATCACCAGTCCAAGTTTGATGCATGAAACAGGGCACTCAAAGCGGGTGCACATCCCAACCCTGAGGGATGGAATGGGGAGGGAGGTGGGAGGGGGTTTCAGGATGGGGAACACATGTACACCCGTGGCTGATTCATGTCAATGAATAGCAAAAACCACTATAATATTATAAAGTAATTAGCCTCCAATTAAAATAAATTAATCATTTTTAAGTACTACATTAAAGAAAACATTTCATGTCTATAAATAAAATTGAAGGCATGACTGAGGAATAAATCAAACATTTCAAGACCATAACTGGAAATTTCAACCAACTTAAAATTCTATTTTTTTCGATTCTATTTTTCCAAATATTATTGCTAAATAAACAATGAAATGAATCACATTTGTGAATATTGCACAAAAGTGCTCTGGAAACGTCTGTAATTATGAATGACTGTATTTAAATTTTGACTTACCGTGTGTTATGCTGTGCTGTCTCAGAGCTAGGCTGACAGTCAGATCATGGCGTTTGGAATGTACATGGTATACAGAACATGTCGAGTAATGTGGGTCTTCACTCACATTCCTATTTTTCTAAATTAAAGTTAAATATGTTCATGTGCTCATATGCTCAGTCATGTCTGACTCTTTTGTAATCCCACGGACTCTAGCCCCCCAGGCTCCTCTGTCCTTGGGATTCTCCTGGCGAGAATACTGGACTGGGTTGCCGTTTCCTCCTCTGGGAATCTTCCTGACCTAGGGATCAAACCTGAGTCTCCTGCACTGCAGGCAGATTCTTTACCACTAGCGTCACCTGGGACGCCCAATATGTTCATATATGATCATATATATGTGGTCAAATAATTAATTGATATTATTAATATTATTTTATTATGTGGATTTGGTCTTCACTGAACTGACTTTACAAACCTAACATAGGAATTGGGCACCTGTTCAGAAAATTTGATCAGTGGAGATAAACGCAAACCAAACAATTCTCAAAGGGTACTTTTTGGCTTGAGTTATTCTTGCTTTCCTCATCAATCAAATCAAGAGATCATGCAGGTCACCCTACCATTCATAACACATCCATGACCATTTTTTATTCTCATTTTGTATATATTTTTGACGTGTAGTCAATGAAGGGATTCTAAAAGTTTAATTCTACATATGACAGAAGATGAATAATCTCATTTTAGTGGAAGGGAATGCAGGCTCATGAATTCTTGGTTCTGGTATGGTTTTATGGAACATTTTCCTAGTGATCTCAGAGTGCCTGTGTGCTCCTAGGAACTGCTATTTGCACATTATGTATTTCTTTTTGTTCACCCAATGAGCTTATTGTGGCAAAGGAGTAGTATTAGGTAAGATTAGGTCAAGTAGTATATCTCTCTCTCACATACACACACTTTAAAATAAGAGAGGTTTTAATAAATGTTTTTAAATAGTTTGCTTCTGTCTCATGTAAAGGAAATCTAGAGATAGGCAATTGGGAGTGATATAACATCTTCGTGTAGTTATTACAGATGCCTACTTCATCAAATTCATACCTCCCCCATCTCTAGGTGAACTAGCCTCATGGTCCTACATGGAGACTAGAACTCAGCCATCACATCCACATTACAGAAAACAAGACAAGGAAGAAGGGGCAAAAAACCCAACCTAGCCATCTCTAAGGAGGTTTCTCGTGTGATTTCACAAAACATTTTACTTACAACATTTTTCCAGAACTTTACCACATAAAAAGGGTATTTTTAAGAGTATCTAGAAAAAAAAAAGTATTTACTTCAGCATGTACCCAGTTAACTTACATCAAGAGTTCTTTTACCAAGGAAAATGTAGAGAATAGGTACTGAGATAGACAATTGTCTACCACAGGGACTGAGACAGTAAATGAAGTGAATTTAAACATTTAGGGGAAAAATAATTTCCAATTTTATTATTCTGAGGACAACAGAGAAGTTACCTGTAAAACCCCAAGAAAGAGGATAAGTTGAATGATGTTATTAGAGAGAGATTAAAATGGGGGGAAAAAAGACAACAAAAATATCTTTGTCATGTCTGAATTTTACAGGATTTTTTTTTTGCAGGTAATATGGACTTATTGGGAAAATCATATGGATTGATGTTTCTGCTCTTCATAAGTATTTCATACATTGAATTGTAACAATATTTAGCAATAACTTACTGAAATTATAGTCATCTTATTTTACATGTATATAGATACATTTAGTTCTGGAGTGCTATTGTTTTTAATAAAAGGGACAGAACTAAATACTCTTCCTATTGAAAACTATACTCAATTGAGCTTGTTTTTCTATTCTTACTCTTCTATATTGATTTATCAAAGCAACAAGGAGGAAAATGTACATTTTTAAATTAAGCAAGTTTTGCTGAAGTTATATGCCTTACAAACTGCAGATAGGGGTAAAATAAAATATGTGTTTTGAAGATTTTGAGCATGAAAATGTTGTATTACATATTTTAATGCACTGGCCAAAAGAGTAACTATCAAGCAAATAAGTGAATCAGAAGAAAAATTTTACCAAGTTTTATCCTTCTCATGTGTGCTTTTTACTTTCGGCCCAGGAGTTGGAATGATTTTTTTTCATAATTTAATTAATCACTTTGTGCATTAGTTGCCTGGTGGCTCAGTGGTAAAGAATCCACCTGCTATTGCAGGAGATGCTGGTTTGACCCCTGGGTCAGGAAGATCCCCCAGAGAAAGGAATGGCAACTTGCTCCAATATTCTTGCCTGGGAAATCCCATGGACAGAGAAGCCTTGTGGGCTATAGTCCATATGGTGGCAAAGAGTCCAACATGACTTAGCAATTAAAAATCAAAAAGCAAATTAATCACTTATGGATTATTATAAATAAATAGGATTATTTAATATTTCCTTCTTTAATAGAGAGATAAAATGCTTTTGCTGCATTTATGACTTATTTTTCATTATAATGGGAAATTAACTCAAGTTTATTCTTTTGAAGTTGTAGTTATTCCAGAAAAATCTCTTCTAAAAGTTTTTTGTCTCACTTAACGTACTTCTTAAAATCTCTTACGTTCATTTGAAAAGTTTCTCCNGACTTATTTTTCATTATAATGGGAAATTAACTCAAGTTTATTCTTTTGAAGTTGTAGTTATTCCAGAAAAATCTCTTCTAAAAGTTTTTTGTCTCACTTAACGTACTTCTTAAAATCTCTTACGTTCATTTGAAAAGTTTCTCCTAATAGAAATATTCTATAATTCTGCCTACGTCTTTTACAGGCATCAAATATCTTTGTGGCCTTTTTCTTTTCTTTTCTTTTCTTTTTTTCTATTTAATAGGACGTGACATGAGGTAGTTGGTTTCCCTGGTGGCTCAGACGATGAAGAATCTGTCTGCAATGCAGGAAACCCGGATTCGATCCCTAGTTTGGGAAAACCTGTGGAGACGGGAAGGGCAACCCACGCCAGTAATCCTTGCCTGGAGAATTGCATGGTCAGAGGAGGCTGGCGGGCTACAGTCAATAGGATCACAAAGAGTGGACACAATTGAGAGACTGGTCGCTCAGTCGTGTCCTGTAGCCAGCATTGTATGGAACCCGGGTCTCCCGCACTGCAACCAGATTCTTTTCCATCTAAGGCACCAGGGAAGTGAAAGTGAAGGTGAAAGTCTCTTGGTACTGTCCGACTACAGTCCATGGAATTCTCCAGGCCAGAATACTGGAGTGGGTAGCCTTTCCCTTCTTCAGGAGATCTGCCCAATCCAGGGATCGAACCCAGGTCTCCTGCATTGAAGGCAGGTTCTTTACCAGCTGAGCCACCAGGGAAGCCCAAGAATACTAGAATGGGCAGCCTATCCCTTCTCCAGCAGATCTTCCCAACCCAGGAATTGAACCAGGGTCTCATGTATCACAGGCCGATTCTTTACCAACTGAGCTATCAGGAAAGCCCCAACTCACCAGGGAAGCCCCTATTTAATAGGCACTGATATAATTGTATTATTGTGTGGAATATTCATAAATCTTTTATATTATGCTATTTTTAAAATGAATTTATAAATTGGTCATGTTAAAGAAAGAAGAGAAATAATCTAATGGCATTCTTTCCATATTGACTATTTGCCTTACACATTAATAGTAAAACCACATCAAGATATATGTATTTTTAAGTTGCTGTATAGAGGTACTGAGGTTTAAATGTGTTGTAAATATTATTGTAACAATCACAACATTATCAGTATCCTTTTTACTTATGAAAAGCTATTTGTGGAATAAAATATATTAACTCTGAGCCTTGTTATAAACTCCCATCTCCCGGTACATCAGAGCCACTGTGAGTACATTTAATATCTTGACTATAAGGTCTCATTTTGGTACACATTTCAATCGATAATTTTCTTCAAAAATTGTCCATTGTCAGCAAAGGGTCAAAAATCATCCATGGAGCTAAACAATACACACTAATACTTATATGCATCTGCAAAGATTTTTGGAGAACAGAGAAGAAAGCTTGTGGGATGTCTTCCCTCTTGACACCAACCAATTCTCATATTAACTGGGGGGCAGGGGGTCTTACAATTCTATTTAATTCTGACGCACACCACCCAGCAGTGTCATCAGATTTCCCTCCTTGCAGATGTCAGTCCAAAGTGTTGAGTCCCCCAGGTTACTCACACTTCCACCAACTTAACTATAANGGGCAGGGGGTCTTACAATTCTATTTAATTCTGACGCACACCACCCAGCAGTGTCATCAGATTTCCCTCCTTGCAGATGTCAGTCCAAAGTGTTGAGTCCCCCAGGTTACTCACACTTCCACCAACTTAACTATAAAGTCAGGGATCCCCACAGGCCCCTCCTTCAGGTTTGACTGTTAGAACAACTCACAGGACTTAGGAAAATGCTTTACTTGCCTTTTATTACCAGTTGATTATAAAGGATACCACTCATGAACAGTCAAAGGGCAGGAACGTGATGCGTAGAGCAAAGCCTCGGGGGAGGGGAGGTGAACTCGCAGAGTTGCTGTGTCCTCTCCAGGCCCACCACCATCCAGCACCATGATGTGTTCACCAACCTGGAAGCTGTCTGAACCCCCATAAAAAGGGGGATTTTAATGGAGGTTTCCTTTGTGGGCACGACTGATGACGTTGTTGTTGTTGAGTCACTCAGTCCTGTCGGACTCTTTGCAATCCCATGGACTGCATGCAGCACGCCAGGCTTCCCTGTCCTTCACTGTCTCCTGGAGTTTGCTCAAGCTCATTTCCATTGAGTCAATGATGCCATCCAACTGTCTCATCCTCTGTCCCCTTCTCCTCTTGCC
The DNA here is from genome assembly GCA_006410875.1 of Neotragus pygmaeus. Classification (NCBI taxonomy): domain Eukaryota; kingdom Metazoa; phylum Chordata; class Mammalia; order Artiodactyla; family Bovidae; genus Neotragus; species Neotragus pygmaeus. Next base: position 133,792 of record SJYV01006839.1, read on the forward strand.
CTCAGTCTTTCACAGCATCAGGGTCTTTTCAATGTGTCGGCTCTTCGAATCAGGTGGCCAAAGTATTGGAGCTTCAGCTTCAGCATCAGTCTTTCCATTGAATATTGAGAGTTGCTTTCCTTTAGGATGGACTGGTTTGATCTCCTTGCAGTCCAAGGACTCTCAAGGGTCTTCTCCAGTCATTTGTAGAGACGTGGATGGACCTAGAGAGTGTCATAGAGAGTGAAGTAAGTCAGAAACACAAATGTTGGGTACTAATGCATGTATGTGGAATCTAGAATATGGTATAGATGATCTTATTTGAAAAAGAGAAATGGAGACACAGAGAAGGAGAACAAGCCTATAGATACCAAGAGGGAAAGAGAGGGTGGGAGGAATTGCGAGACTGGGATCAACACGTATATACTATTGATACTATTTTTAAAATAGATAACTGATGAGAACATATTGTATAGCACAGGGAACTTGGCTTAGTTCACTGTAGTGACCTGGACTGTAAGTCCAAAAAGGAGGGGATATATGTATATGTATAGCTGATTAATTTTGCTTTACAGAAGAAATTAACACAACATTGTAAAGCAGCTATTCTCCAATAAAAAATAATTCAAAAAGAAAAAAACATTATTTACGACTGGTGATTAACTCAATCTCTAGCCTGTCATCCCTTCTCTGGAGGTCAGAAGTGGGACTGAAAAGTCCAACTCTCTAATTATGCTTTGGTCTTTCTGGAGACCAGACCCCCTGTTTAAGGTTTCTAGGGGCCACTAGGCATCTCTTTAGCATACAACAGACACTTTAGTCACTTTGGAGAGTCTGAAGGTTTTAAAAACTGTGTGTCAAGAGCCTGGGACAAAGACCAAATGTTTATTTTTTATTTATTACATCACAGTGTTGGTCGTCACCACTCACTGCTCTGTGGTGAAATGAGGCTTCCCTGGTGGCTCAGACAGTAAAGAATCCACCTACAACGGGAAAGACTCAGGTTCAATCCCTGGGTTGGGAAGATCCCCTGGAGAAGGGAATGGTAACCCAATCCAACATTCTTGCCTGGAGAATTCCATGGACAGGGGAGCCTGGTGGGCTAATTGTCTTGCCTGTGTTAGTGCTTGCTTTCCTACCATTTTGTTACTGGCATGTTTCAGAAAACATCATCTAGGGAAAGGCAGCATTAATTTATTCACAAGTGAATTAAATCAGAGCTCAGTACACTTATTCTATAAAGCACAGGATGGTAAATATTTTAGGCTTTGTGCCCCTGTGGTCTCTGTCACAACTGCTCTGCTTTGCCATTCTAGCATCAGAACAAACAACAGGTCAACAAATGATTTGGCTGTGTTCCAATCAAACTTTATTTACTGAAACAACCAGTGGGCCCCATTTGGTCCATGGCCATAGTTCACCTTCCTTTAGACTAAACTGAGTAAAAAAGTCATTCGCTATAATAAATAACTATAATGGATGTTTAAAAGAAGAATTTGTTTACAAACCTTTGATATTTTGCCTGGTGAACTAAATGCTTTTGTTTGGTACCGAGCTCGTGTAGAATTATGAAAAGCATGAAAGCATACTTACTTGTGAAATTGTAGAATTCATAAAAGGTATTTCAGTAGTCCCCTGAAAATAGAAATTTCTCTTTGCATATATAAATATTTACATGAATTATGCCTTATAATCCAAAAAGTCATCAATTAAAATTAAAAAGAACACCAAGAAGAAGTTATATTTCTTTCTTTTCCCAAGAAAAATGCCCTTTCGGGTCTGATCTGAATAAGGGATTAACAGGTCAGGAAACACTTTCATTACAGGGAAAGAATTTTGTGGATTAGTCCCTAATAGTTTAACAAGTGTGGATAATGTTAGGGGCTTTTCTTATGGCTTAGCAGGTAAAGAATCTGCCTGCAATGCAAGAGACACAGTAGACAAGGGTTTGATCCCTGGGTCAGGAAGATCCTCTGGAGGAAGAAATGCCAACCCATTCCAGTATTCTTGCGTGGAGAATCCCATGGACAGAGGAGACTTGGAATGCTGCAGTCAAAGTGTCGAAAAGAGTCAAACGTGACTCAGTGACCAAGCGCAAAAGTTTAGCTTAATTTGTGTATTAAAGGTTTTGGACCAGTTTTAATATGTATAGGAAAAGTTCAAAATCATAGGATATAAAATGACACAGTTTTTCCCTAAAAACCCAAGTAATATTGAAAACTATGTTTTTAAGGATATTCATCCATTTTTAATCTCTTCCCTAAGGATGTTTTTATATTGTACTTTAAAAAATCACTTTGCAGTTTTAAACAATACCATATATTGCAATATTTTGGTTTTTTTTAGAGTAGATGCACATTTCCTTATTCCTCCCTCTGAGTACTTTAAAACCCTAGATGTTACATATAAAACAAACAAGAAAATTCTAAAAGGTGAAGAAAAGAAGACAGAGCAGCCAGGAACCCCATGGGCTGAAGACCAACACAATAGTGAGCTCCCTGGGTTTTCTTTTCGCCTCATTTCTCCCAGGTTTATAGGTAAAGAAACTGACAACCCATAGATACTAATAAAAACAGATAATAAAAACCCCAACGAAAGCCTGATCTCTTCAGTCAGAGGACCCAGAAAGAAACAGTCTAAAAAAACAGAAAATTCTTAGACAGTAACAACTAGACTAATTTAACTATAGCCAAACACCATAAGGGGGGAAAAAAAAAAGCACTCCACCCAAGTGCCTATCAGGAAAGGTCAAGTGTGAAGTCTAGACAGAACAGAGAAGCTGCAAAATGTATGGAGCAAAATACATAAAAGAGAAACACAGAAACCCAAAATTATAGTTGGAAACTTCAACATCCTTCACCAACAATTAGTAGAATTAGACAGAAACAAGGATATAGAATTGATTCACAAGGATATAGAAGAACTGAATATTATCATCAACCAACAAAATCTAATCAACATTTATAAAACACCCAAACACAGCAACAAGAAAATATACAGAGCCCAGAAACACACCCAAAGAGCAAGGCCAACTGATTTTTGACAAAGGTGCAAAAGCAGTACAATGGAAGAAGGATAATGCCTTCATTAAATGGTGCCAGAGTAGTTGGATATCAATGGGCAAAATAAATGAAGCTCAATCTAAATCTGATACCATGTACAAAATTAAGTCAAAGTAGTTCATAGATTTAAACATCAAACATAAAACTATAATGAAACCTAAGATAAAATCTTCAGAAACTAGGGTTTGAAGAAGAGTTCTTAGACATGACAATAAAACATAAAACACAGTTCATGAAAGAAAAAAATTGATAAATTGGACTTCATTAAAATGAAAAACTTTCACTTTTGCCAAAGACTCTATAGAGTGGATGAAAACACAAGCTGCAAGCTGGGAGAAAATATTTACAATTTACTTATCTGAGAAGGGACTCATCCAGAATATCCAAAGAACTCTCAAAAATTCAACAGTAAAAACACAAACAATCCAATAAGAACATGAACAAAAGATAGGAAACATTTCACTGGAGAAGATACAGAAATGGCAAATCTGTTCATTAACAAATGTTCAGCTTCATTAACTAAAGGGAGATGTAAATTAAGGTCACAATGAGATACCACGGCACACCTGTCAAAATAGCTAAAATTAAAAATAATGGAATGTCAAATGCTGGCAAGGATGTATAGAAACTGGATCTCTCCTACACTGCTAGTGGGAATGTAAAATAGTACTGTCACTCTGGAAAATAGTTTGGCAGTTTCTTTTAAAATAGAATATATGCTTGTATATCCTAGCAGTCCTACTTGTGAGCATTTATTCTGGAGAAATGAATACCTATGTCCACATAAAAACCTTTTATGTAATTATTCATAGCAGTTTTATAAATGGAAAAGGCAAAACTAGAAATAACCAAACTGTCCTATAATAAGTAATGGCTTAATGAACTGGCTTATAGGTATACTGTGGAATATTACACAGTAATAAAAAGGAATGTATTGCTATACATGAAAGTCAAGATGGCTTCCAAGGACATCATGCTGGGTGAAGAAAAAGACCATTTTAGAAAGTCACATGCTATGTGATTCCATTTGTATAACACTCTTGAAATGGCAAAATTATAGAAATAGAGAACAGATTAGTGGTAGGGGTTATTGATGGTGGTAGGTGTGTGTATGCCTATAAAGAAGGAGCACAAGGAAATATTTTGTGGTAATGGAAGAGTACCTTGCTTACTGAATTGGTTGCATAAATCTATGCATGTATTAAAATGATATAGAACCAACCATGAAAGTGAAAGTCATTCAGTCATGTTCAACTTTTTGTGACCCCATGGATTATACAGTCCATGGAATTCTCCAGGCCAGAATACTGGAGTGGATAGCCATTCCCTTCTCTAGGGGATCTTTCCAACCCAGGGATCTAATCCAGGTCTCCCACATTGCAGGCGGATTCTTTACCAGCTGAGCCACCAGGGAAGCCCAGGAGGACTGGAGTGGGTAGCCTATCCCTTCTCCAGGGGATCTTCCCAACCCAGGAATTGAACCAGGATNTCCAACCCAGGGATCTAATCCAGGTCTCCCACATTGCAGGCGGATTCTTTACCAGCTGAGCCACCAGGGAAGCCCAGGAGGACTGGAGTGGGTAGCCTATCCCTTCTCCAGGGGATCTTCCCAACCCAGGAATTGAACCAGGATCTCCTGTATTGCAGGCAGATTTTCTACCAGCTGAGCCACCAGGGAAGCCCTACACACACTTTATACCAATTGCATTTTTCTAGTTTTAATGTTGTACTCTGGCTACCTAGGGCTTTCCTGGTGGCTCAGAGGGTAAAGAATCCCCTGCAGTGCTGGAGACTTGAGTTCGATCCCTGGGTTGGGAAGATTCCCTGGAGAAGGGAGTGGTGACCCACTCCAGTATTCTGTCCTGGTGAATTCCATGGATAGAAAAGCCTGGCGGGCTCCACAACTAAGCGATTTGCACTTTTCACTTTGACCACCTAAGACGTAACCTTTGCGGAAGACTAGGTGAAGGATACACATGACCTCTCTGCGTGACTTTTGCAACTTCCTGGGAATCTATAATTATTTCAAATTAGAGGTTTAGAAAAGAAAAAATATGCAAACCCTGTAATGCTTTCTTTCAAAAAAATACATTCCTTAAATTTTTTAAAGGATTTTATGATGTCAAATTTCTCAACTTAATAAACTCTCTTTCCAACAGATAACTAAACCAAATATTTTATACACTGGAAGGTTACTGTTTATTTTTTTTATTAATAACTGAGTAAATAATGCTATAAATTTTATGCTTGCCATGTTTTAAATAACTAATTTATAATGTTAATGGGTATCAAAGTATCAAGGACATGAAAATCATGATTTAATCAAAAAACCTCTTAACACATTAATTGCAACCTCATTATTGACCTTAAGAGCAGACACTTTTGCTGGAGCTGCTGACAAGAAAATAAAATGTGACTGATTTTCTACTTTTTTTCTATTTAAAGAGGAATTAATGAATATAAATATGCCTTGATTTGATGTCTTAGCTTCCATAGCACACACTTTAGAAACTCTATACCTAAATAATTGGGCCATTGATTATTTCTGGGACATGAATTAAGCCTTCTAATTTAATCTTCTTTAGACCTAAAAATCACAATGAAAAAGAGGTTTCCAAATCACTTTTTTTTTAATTTCATGTTATCTCCTTTGATAAATCTTTTTCCTTGAAAGGTTTTATTTACTGAACTGCTACTCTGTCATTCTTTAATTGCTAATAGCCCATCCAAATATCTCATGTTCTACTTCCATAATTTACTAGCAAGGTTAAAATTATGTAAGAATACTTTAAAGGAGTCTATTGGAATGCATAATGGAGTATTCTGTTTGGTTTTTTTTAAGTGATTGGGGGAAAGTCATAAAGAGAAGATTTCTGCTGCAAAGCGTACATACAGATAGGTCCACAGTTCCTTATCTGCAGTTCTGAAATCCTTAAAAAAAAAAAAAGAACCTGAAAAGTAAAGGTTTTATACAATACAACTGGTGGCAAGCCTGGACCTGAATGAACCTGGGATTTTTTTATAGTTTCCATGTAATCCAAGTGTTAATATTCAGAAATGTTCATGTGTTATGCCCCAGATGCTGGCTGTGGGAGTATCATACAATATACAGTATATGTATATTCCCTTTCCAAAATCTGAACATTCCTGGCTTATGAACACATCTAGTCCCGAGGACTTGGGATGGGAGATCGTGAACCTGTCCTAGAAAAGTACAGGATAGCTGTTTATATAGCACTTGAGAATAGGACTTTATTGATGTGACCAGTGAGTCCAGGAGCACAATTATTTCATGACATTGAAGTTGAGAGGAGAGTCAGAAAAACACCAAGCTGAACTTTATTTCATTAATAAGCAAACTGGGGCATTGAGCAGCTTGCCCAGGGTTACCCAAGGATCCAGTTGGAACCATGGCAGTCTGGCTTTCGAAGTCATGCTTTTAAAACACAAGATTCTGTTACTGAAGACTTATCCTGAAAGCCTTCCCCATCACAGCAGAATGAGACCGAGTCTCTGAGATGAAAGCCCGAGGATTTTTTTAAAGTTCATACTCTTATGGATAAAACTCTAGGCTCCAGAAAACTGGCAGCCAGCCCATTTCATGTTCCCCAAGGGTGAAACTGGAGGATCCTTTAAAAGAGTAAAATCTACAAACCCAAAGAAAAACAAAACATGAGAACTGACCTCAGTTGATCCCCTACTGTGGGATTCATCTGTCCAGTACTGACTTTGCACGCTGAACTTCCAACCCACAAATTTTAACATAGGAGTAGATTCAGGAATCATTGTGAAAGCTCTGGCAGATATTGGAGGACAGAAGAGCTTGGCGTGCCACAGTCCATGGGGTTCCAAAAAGTCAGACACAACTTAGTGACTGAACAACAACCACAGTAGACATTTAAGGAAAATGTCAAACACAAAGAGATCAAAGTGAACAATCAATAAAAAGGAGCCTAGACAGGACAGAGGAAATAGGAAAAAATAGTCTCAAAGAATGTATTATCATGAGTATGTTAGAGATTAATAGAAGAAATTGCATCCATAAAAGCAAAAAAGGACGCTATGGAAAAAGGAAAGTGAAATAAAGGATAAGATAGAGCACCTGAAAAGAAAAATATGATCGCTGAAATTCTAGAATTCAGTAAGATTTTAGAAGATAAAGTCAATGAAATTCCCCACAAAGTAGTTCAAGAAAATAGGGATAAGAAAAGTTATCCAGGAGACTAAGAGGCTTATTTCAGAATAGGTTTCCAGAAAGAGAAGCGGAGAAAATGCTAGAAAGGAAATTATTAATTTATGGAATGGTTTCAAGAACTGANTCTCCTTTGCTTCCTTATACCCAGGAGGACTGAGACAGAGAGATGTATAATAAAATTCCTCCAAGCCAAGCAATGCACCCTCCACGTAAAACAAAGTTGCAGCTGGATTCCCACTCAACTGTTTCACGTAAGTACACGGTTCTAAGTTGTTTATATGCTGAAGCTTTTCCCTGCCGCCCACCTGAGGGGCTCGCACCAGGTGAATCTACAGATTGACTCTGCATCCTTCTTGGTCATGAAGCCATGGTGTGCCTTTATGCTTCGGTAACAAAGCATTTATATTTTGCCATCTGCAGAAACACTGCTGGAGGACATTTCAGTGAGATTCCCTCTGGTTTATACAGCTTCATGTTGAACAGGAAAATCTAAGATATGAAGCCATGTTCTTTCATTCATATAGGTTTTGAATTTGATAAAGTGATAATATAATGCTGAAGAATGGTATTTTGAGGATTTTGAAGATCATACCCATCATGAAATAAACATGGCACATCTTTTACAGTATCGCCTATGGGAAGGCACTGTGAAATAATACTGGTGTAACTGTGAACTGTGCTATCTTTCTTTCTTCACTAGGAAATAAACTTTTCAGCATATCAATTTTAGAAATCCTGATTAACTCTAATAGGTTTTTTTTTTTTT
>SJYV01006839.1:147863-179716 GCA_006410875.1 Neotragus pygmaeus
TCCTCTGCTGTGAGCCTTGGCCTGCTCAGCCCACAGGAGAGTTTCAGAGTCTTTCTTCACCAGGGTGTCTCGCAGAGGACAGCCCACTCACTTCTGTGTCTCTGTTTTTCTGTGTCAGATGACTCAGTTCTTTCCTAAGCACAGGTAGATCAGTAAATGATTAGGATCACCAAGCTCCTGGTAAAGCGAGCCAAGCTAAAGAGATGTAGATGGGAAACGAATCTTTAAAAGAAGTGAGTATATGAATAACTGGGGCTTACCCAGATGGCTCAGCGGTAAAGAATCTGCCTGCCAATGCAGGAGATGCAAGAGACGCAGGTTCAATCCTTGGATCAGGAACATCCCCTGGAAGAAGAAATGGCAACCCACTCCAGGCTTCTTGCATGGAAAACCTCATGGACAGAGGAATCTGGAGGGCTAAAGTTCATTCAGAAGCAAAGAATTGGACATGACTGAGCCAGTGAACACAAGATATGTATAACTGATTCACTTTGCTGTACAGCAGAAAATAACACAATGTTGTAAATCAACTATACTCCAATAGAAATTAATTTAAAATGTTTAAAATACAAAATAAAGAGATGCTAAAAAACAGCTTGTGTCTGTATATAGGGTAAAACCCTATGTTTATATTATTAATACATGCATATTGATCAGAATACTAACGTAGTCATATCAGTTGTAAGAGTGCAACTGAGAAGACCTGTTGAGGTTTGTTGAAATGCTGCTTGTTCTTCTCTGCCGTCTAAAAGTGAAAGCTTGGCTGTTTATTCACATGATGATAGCCCTAGTCTGTGGTTTAGGTTGCATTCACAGGAAGCAATTAAGACATATCAGTTTCCAGCTAGAATAGTAATCTTGATGATAAATCAAAACTACTGGCAAATCCCCAGAAGGGTTGCTCAGATGTTTCCAAGTGATTTGGTTCTTGAAGACACAGAGTGCTCAAGGAGTACCTCTTTTCCAACTTGGTAGATGGGATGGAGAGCACTACAAAATAGATGTCCACACATCATCATAACAAATGTGATGTTGTTATATTAAATGTGATTTTAAAACCCACTGACGTATATTACAGTAAGTAAATTAAAGAAACTTTTTCTAATGAGATTTGAAAAAGTTTCTCCAGCCTCATTTGCAAATCTGTGTGTCTTCCCTTTTGTTTGTTTCTTTTTTTTTAATTAATTTATTTTTTTAGTTTTACTTTACAATACCTATTGGCTTTGCCATACATCGACATGAATTCACCACAGGTGTACACAAGCTCCCAATCCTGAATCCTCCTCCCACCTCCCACCCCAAACGTTTCTCTGGATTTCTTGTTTCTATAATGACTCCATGACCCTCCAAGTTACAGGAGCCCAGTACCAGGCCCCCAGTACCTCCATACCTTCTTGCTCTCTACCTGTTTTCCAAACACCCAGTCATCACTGAAGCTCTCAAATGCTCAAGAGCTCCTAATAATCCCCACCACCAACTTCCATGAGTCCTTTATAATCCCTCATGTATGCTACTACATCATCTCACCTTTTCTTTGGTCCACCTGAATGCATATTGTTGACAGTCACCTTCCTAAAGCATATTCACTAGCATATTCAAAAAATCTCTAAAAGCCACATCACACACACCTTTTGTGATAGTTCAAGCCCACCATAATGGTGATACAATTAGATTGCTCAGTATCCTTTTCCATTTCTCTTTTCCATGTAGTTTTTGCTTTGAATAAAAGTTTTCTCCTTTTTCAGAACTTTTGCTCATCTTGAATTATCCTTTAGTCCTTTCTCTGTCATTTCAACATCATCTTTCCAAGAAATTTGCCTTAAGCCACCAATTCTAAATACTTTGGTCAATAGCACCTTTTTTTATAGCACTTGACTTTTCATACATATGTGTCCTCAGCCTGATAAAACTGATTATTGAAGGCAAAAATTATGTTGTTGCTATTGTTCAGTCCTAAGTTGTGTCCGACTCTTTGTGACCTCATGGACTGCAGCATGCCAAGCTCCCCTGTCTTTCATGTCTGTTGAGTTGGTGAGTATCTAACCATCATATCCTCTGCCACCCTCTTCTCCTTTGGCCTTCAGTCTTTCCCAGTGAGTCAACTCTTTGAGTCAGGCCAAAGTATTGGAGCTTCAGCTTCAGGCTCAGTCCTTCCAATGAATATTCAAGGTTGAGTTCCTTTAGAATTGATTGTTTTGATCTCCTGGCTGTCCAAGAGATTCTCAAGAGTCTTCTCTAGCACCACGGTTCAAAAGCATCAATCCTTCGGTGCCCAGCCTTCTTTATGGCCCAACTCTCACCTCCGAACATGACTACTGAAAAAACCATAGTTTTGACTTTAGGAAACTTTGTAAATTTTATGTCCTCCCCTGAAGTACCCAGCTGAGTGTCTCAAGTATAATGGACACTCTATCATTGCTAAATTCCTGATGCCCTTCTCGTTTTGTTTTTGTTTTGTTTTTGTTTTTCAGTGGCACCACCCCCCTATAATTATGACCATGAGATGGAATACTGTGCAGACTTGCCTCCTCCATACTCCCCGACCCCGGCCCAACGTTCTCCACCCCCTCCGTATCCTGGAAATTCGAGGAAGTAATCCTTCTCCTGGAACAGAGAATGTGCCAATCAGCAATCTTGCCTAGAATAAAATGCCTCTACTCAGAAACAGATAGGAAAGGATTGCCCTAAGGAACACCCTTTTCGGTTGGACAATATGTCAAGTGAAATGTCCAGGCTAAGAGAAAAGACACAGGATTTCTGCCCTACTCAGAGCTGATCCCATCTGGGGTATTATGTTGGGTTCACAGGGACCACATTTGAAGAGGTCTACTGACCAACAGAAGCACACTCAGAAAAGAGTAGTTCAGTTCATTCAGTTCAGTCGCTCAGTCTGAACGAGTGTCTGACTGACACAGTGTCTGTCTGACTCTTTGCGACCCCATGAACCTCAGCACACCAGGCCTCCCTGTCTATCACCAGCTCCCGGAGTTCACCCAAACTCATGTCATTGAGTCAGTGATGCCATCCAACCATCTCATCCTCTGTCCTCCCCTTCTCCTCCTGCCCTCAATCTTTCCCAGCATCAGGGTCTTTTCAAATGAGTCAGCTCTTCTCATCAGAAAAGAGTAATGTGTAGACAAAACATCAGAAATTCGTGTCGCTTAAGGAACAGATGAAGGAAATTGCAGTATTCACCCTGAAAAAGAGAAGATTTATGTGAGATACAAGACTATCCTGGACTCCATACGGAAACAACTATCTTCTGTAGCTTTACGAGTCAGAACTAGAACTCTTCAGTCTTTTTGTTCATCCACAAATGCAGATCAAATGCCTGAAAGCCTCCTCTGTGCCTTACACTGTTGGAAACACTGGATGGAAGTTGCAGGAAGAGAACTCAGGTTTCAGGATAAGAGAGGGCAGTTGGGGTTTTCTTATTGACTAGGTTGCTTTGTGAAGCTCCCTGTCTCCAAGACTCCTAACAGACCCTGGCTGACTAGCCAGGAGAGACATGATCGAGAAGGGAGAGCTAAGTCAAATGGTAGATGAGTTCAGTGGGGCCACAAAGCTCTGCTCATGTTTTAGATAAAAGTGAGGTGAATTTCTACATCACCAAGAATGAAAACAACAGGGGTAGTTGAATCTATATAATTTGAGACTTGAAACATAATCCAAAGGACTCAACAGCCACTTAAAGCCAAGAACTCTTCACTGCTAGCTATCGCCACCTAAAAAGCATCTGATTTTATGTAGTATATGATCATACTGGTAATTCCAACTGTGAAAAAAAATTCATATCAAGTTCCACAAGCAACAAATACTTCACTTCAGATTAAAAGATGAGAAGCCAGAATCCCATGGGATTTTATATCAGGGAGTAAAATTTAGAACTTGACCAGGAAGCTATATAGCAGTTTACAAAAAGAAGAGGGGAAAATGAAGCTGGGATTCTGCTTTGTGTAACTCCACTCACATGCAACTTGGACACATTTCTATGTCTTTTATAATTTTTTAGTAACCTAGTCTCTTGAAAAGTTATACAGTTAATGGAAAAGTAAGATATTGATGTCAAACTGTTGCCTTTTGCCAAAACCCAAATTTTATAAAGTGCCTACCTTTAGGTGTAAAAGTTTTTAATAAATAATTCTAATATGCCATATTCATTGCTGCAGATGATCTTAACATTTCTATTGTCATGTGTTTAAAGTTGTACATTGAGAAAATATTGAGAATAATGAAATTTGTGTGTCACTTTGCAATTAAATCTAAAATGTTTAAGCCAACATTATCAGCATAATTTAGTGAGATACCAAAATGATGCTAAGAGTTTTGCTGAATAAAACAATCAAAAGAAATGCCTTAAAGTAAGAATCATAGTTAGGAAACTCAGTAACTCATATAACTAGCATATTTTACTTTCAAAGACATTGACTGAACTGAAATACAGTCTAACTGCCAGTGAGATCTGAAAGCTAGACTGATTTTTGAATGACTAGCTTGATTTTCAGGCTCTGTGACTTTCTTGCTTATGAAGATGGAAACCATTCAAGCATTCCAGCCTGTCCTCCCTAATAACTGAGATTTTAGCACAGTTTTAACAGTACATATGCTTTAATTTCTCTCTCTTCTGCAAGTGTGATCAGACCCAATTACACAGTAGCTACACAATTCAAAGTGTCAGAGCCTCTGGGACATTCAGAGTGATATTTCCCAATGCACCATATATTCCTTAAGAAAAAATGGAGAGGGCAAGTCCAGCAGTAATTGAATTCTCATCATCTTTGCTGTCAATAAATGTTTACTGCATACCACCTATGTTCTGCCAACATTGCCCGCATAGGAGCTATTACGATCCACAGCGTCTCTCTTCTCTGAGTAGTTTTAAGGCCTCCTTTAAGGCATATCACAAACCCGTAGACCTCCAATAGATGAGCATTTTTACTATTTGTATTTAGTGTCACAATGGCGTAAATGTGCACGATGTCAGCATAGACTTTTGGAGTTCACTGATTATTTTCATAGATGACACATCTTGGGGGGAAATAGTATACGATGTGAAAGCTTTGAATTACAGTTATTTAAAAACTAATGTATTTGCTGTGGCCAAAGTGTTTACAATAAGCAATAAAATGAAATAACCCGTTATAACAAGCGTTATATTTTAAATCATCTTGCTTTTATTCTGCTTCATCCTCCATTTCTGCAGATTTAGCCTCATTCATCTATACAGGAGACACAGGACTGGAGCCAGATAAACTTTATTTTGAATTCTGTCTCTGGCCTGAATGATTTGAGGTGTGCGTGTGTTCTAAGTCGCTTCAACCACGTCCGACTCTGCGACCCTATGGACTGTAGCCAGCCAGGCTCTTCTGTCCCTGGGATTCTCCAGGCAAGAATACCGGAGTGGGTTGCCAATCCCTTTTCCAGAGGATCTTCCCGACTCAGGGATCAAACCCATGTCTCTTATGTCTCCTACATTGGCCGGCAGGTTCTTCACCAGTAGCGGCACCTGGGCAGGCCACTTCATCTCTCTAAAATTCCAGTGTCTGCTCTGGAAAATGTATAATAGAATTGACTTCATCAGGTTTTGTGAAAATTGGATGAATGCACACAACATTCTATATATTACATCTGGCATGTAGAAAATGTTTTAGAAATATTACCCCAAAATAAATTAACAAAAGAATGACATAAGGACAACAGCTTGCAGAGCTGTGAGACCCACACATTAGCCACCAGCTACATATGATTATTTCAGTTTAAATGAATGTTTACATTAAACTAAATGGGGGTCTTCCCTGATGGCTCAGTGGTTACGATTCACCAGTGCAGGGGGGGTGTAGGTTTGACCCCTTGTCGAGGAGCTAGGACCTCACATGCCTCCCAACCAATGAATGAAAATCTAAAACAGAAGCAATGTTGTAACACATTCAGTAAAGACTTAAATCCTAAATGAAACATGGAATCGCGCAGTCTCACCAGCCACATTTCAGATGCTACAGACTCTCATGAGGCCGACCGCTGCTGCCTTATTGGGCAGTGCTGCCCTAGAAAATCCTTTTTGCAAAATGCAAAGCAGCAGAAAGGAGCTGAAGTAAGAAAAAAGGCTGCTACAGTCGTCTTATCCAGGAGAAACTGTAGGGTTTGTCAGTTAATTGTACTGTCCTTCACAAATGTGGCAGGCAGTTGCCATGGAAGTAAGGCTGTGATCTACAGGAGACCCATGAACAATGAGAGTCCCAGTGATGCTTTCGTCAGGACCAGGGCTGATGGTGGAGGAGAGCCCCTGGGCCTGGTCCAGGAGTTGATGACACAGGGCCATGGCCTGTTGGAGTCTAATCCATTCTGCAGCTGCCTTGCTCAGCTCTAGCAGCCCTTACAGGGATCTCCAGGGCCACACACATGTAGATGCAGTACTGAAGTGGGTTCCTTCACTACTACATCATCTTCTCACCACCGAATAAAAGCTGCACTCGCCACGCATCCACTTCTTCCCAACTTGTCCTTGTTTAGCCAAACCTATTTTGCCAATTTGGGGCTGTAGGTAAGGGAGGATCTGCCATATCAGACAAGCTTGAGACCATCAAATAATGGAATTCTGGGTGCTGTTCTTTTATTTTTTAGCTTAACTTAAACTACCCAATACCAACATGCTAAAACCACGTGCTCACCTGACTCATCACCACAGAGCCATCTAAGGACTATTGGATCCTCAATCAGAACCTACGTGAAATGTACAAGTTTTATTTTCTACATATTAGTCCAATTCACAAAGAATGAGGCTGTACTTATATAAGTTCAGTGCTCTTATGGTGCAGCCCCGCAGTGTGGTATAGTCTGGCCCAAACTGTGTGGGAAAGGAAAGCAATATAACTAGCTTGAAAAAAGGTCTAGAGGTGATTCTGATTTCCACCCTAATCCCAACCCTACCACTGCGTCTTATGACTGGCTAGTATGAAAGAACTAAGACTTCAGAGTAAGATCTTAGTTTCTCTCATCTCTGTTACCTTCTAAGCTATGTGTCTGAGCCAAATAATTGAGTTTCCATAAAACCTAAGTTTTGTCCAAGACATGCCCATGCCACCCTTGCCAGGATGTTGTTTTTATATACTGTCTACATAAAAACAATATATAAAATATCTGTCATAAATATTCGATCTGGTTGGTGACTCAGAAAGACACAAATATATGTACCTATTCTCTTTCCAATCTTTGTCCCCACTTCCAAACCTTACCACTTCTGTATGTGTGTGTGTGTGTGTGTTAAGGCACTTCAGTTGTGTCCAGCTCTTTGCAGCTCCAAGGACTGTAGCCCGCCAGGCTCCTCTGTCCATGGGATTCTCCAGGCAAGAATACTGGAGCAAGTTGCCATCCCCTCCTCCAGGGGATTTTCCCAAACCAGGGATCAAATGCACATCTCTCATGTCTCCACTGGTAAGCAGGTTCTTTACCGCTGGTGCTACCTTCTATAAGCAGGTGAAATAGTTATCCATCTCTGTGTAACAAATTACTTCAAAATTTGATGCCTTGAAACAGCATCAATTGTTATCTCAGTTTCTATAGGTCCAGAATCTGGGTGTAGTTTAGCTGGTCCTCCAGCTTGGGGATTCTCAGAGGCTACAGTCATCTTAATGTGCAACAGACAAAAGGATCTGCCTCCAAGCTCAGGCACTCACATGGTCACTGACAGGAGTCTGTTCCTTGCAGGCTTTTGGACTGAGGGCTTCATTCACTCACTGGTTGTTGGTTATCCCAGTTCCTTACCATGTGGGCCTCTCCAGAGGGCAATTCAAAATATGTCAGCTTTCTTCCCTGGTGCAAGCCAGCAAGAAGAGCCTGCTAGCAAATCATAGTGCTAGCCAGAGAGAAGTCACACACTTAAAACCTAACCTCGAAGTGACATCCCATCCCTTTGGAAATGTCCTGTTCCTTAGAATCCACTCCCTGGGTCCACTCTGCACTAAAGAGGAGGGGATTACAGGAAGATAAGAGCATTGGGGGCCGTCTCAGCCTACTAGAGCAGGGATACTTCAGCTCATTCCCTTTAAGTTCATTATTTGCACTTTAGGCAATCTTCCCTCTAACAGGAAAGTGCCAACTCAACAGGCAAAAGAATACCAGGGCCATGCTTGGCTGTGATCAAGTTGCTTTTAGGGACCCAGCAGGGAGAGAATGGAGCCAGCAACACTCAGAGGCCCAGGCTAACTGGCTAAGTGCTGCATTCCTGAGGAATACTGAAAGGAGACACCATGTTTGCATTTCCATGAACTTTGTCTATGAGCTGCACTAAAGCCCATCACATCTGACAGGGAATGAAGTAAACGCATACCATGTACCTTATGAACAAGTCTTAACATGGTCCGAGTTCTAACCTCTGTTTTAACTTTGTTCGAAAATAGTTCATCTTCATCAAGAAAACACTTCCAAGACACGTTTCCAGATGAGTGTACAGTGGATCAAGTTGCTACTGAACCTAATCCTGAATACCTTCACTAAAAATGGAAAACAAACCTGAAGAATGTCTGAAACTGCAGAAACATGTGTTGGGAACGTTTGCCTTCTCTGGGTACATTCAGGAATCACTGGTTTAAAACAATCAACAATGAAGCACAGACTCTTTTCATCTTTTATTTCAGCTGTGCACCCCCTCTTTTTTTGGCCACACTGTGCAGCTTGTGGGGTCTTTGTTCCCCGCCCACACACACTCAGTCACTTCAGTCATGTCCAACTCTGCGACCCCATGAACTGTAGCCTACCAGGCTCCTTTGTCCATGGGATTTTCCAGGCAAGAACACTGAAGTGGGTTGCCATTTCCTCTTCCAGGAGATCTTCCTGACTCAGGGATCAAACCTGCATCTCCTACATTGCAGGCAGATTCTTTACCCACTGAGCCACCTGGGAAACCCGCTTTGTTCCACCGCCAGGGCTCAACCCGGGACCACGGCAGTGAAGGTGTGGAGTCCTAAGCACTGAACCACCAGGGAAGTCCCTCTGCTCCCCCTCCGCTGTCCAAGTCACGAGCAGCTTTTCAGTATGTACCACCAGCCACTCCTTAGTGAAGAAGAGACGGAGGAGTAACTTCCTGAAGGAAATCTGGTAGCAAGTAGTAGGTGAATAGGAGATCTCATACTGTTTCCATGGCGTGAAAGATGGATAATTTATTTTTTTTCTGATTAAAGTCCACAGAGAACCTGAGATTTGATTTGCCTATTTTTACATCTTGTAAGTCAGTGTCTTCATTTTCACACATCTTGTGTATTACTTTCTCTGTTGACTGGGAACAGCTTGAAAGCAGTTCAGTTCAAATAGTTGAATTTGAAATAGTTGAAGTTCAATTCCTTGGATTTTACATGTGAAAACACATTTGAGGACCCATCACCTGAACATACAAACTCTCTCACCTCCTTACCTGGTAAAACCCCTGCTCATCTGTCCAGATGTAACCAAAGGGTGTATACTTTGAGGTGAGGTCAGCTCTTTTCTCCAAGTCAGAATTAATTGATCCCCACCTTTGCCTCATTTTATACCTATCTTCATACTCCAAGAACTGTTTCTTGGACATCTGTAATCCCCCAGTTTTGACTATGATATTTGAAATAAATGACTGAAGTATTATTAAGTCAGCAAATAACACATGGCAACAAAGAAAGTTCAGATAATGTTAAGAATGAAAGGAAAAGAGTTTATATTGAGCAACATGTTCTAAGGGGCTTCCCAGGTGGTGCTGGTGGTAAAGAACCTGCCTGTCAATGCAGGAGACATAAGAGATGTGGGTTTGATCCCTAGGTCAGGAAGATCCCCTGGAGGAGGAAATGGCAACCCACTCTAGTATTCCTGCCTGGAGAATCTCATGGACAGAGGAGCCTGGGGGGCTACAGTCCATAAGATTTCAGAGTCGGACAGAAGTGAAGCAACTTTAGCAGAGCATATTCCAAAAGGGGTCCATAACTCAAGATATGGCTCAGGGAACTAGCCAAAAGGCTACAGTTCTGTGGTTTTTAATTAATGGTTCAAGTCAATCTGGAAACAGCTAGACTGTGTTTTTAAGCACAAGTGAACACATGTTGGTTCAAGTAATTGCACAGGCTCATCTTCACTGACTCAAAACA
Source organism: Neotragus pygmaeus (assembly GCA_006410875.1). NCBI lineage: Eukaryota > Metazoa > Chordata > Mammalia > Artiodactyla > Bovidae > Neotragus > Neotragus pygmaeus. Next base: position 157,970 of record SJYV01006839.1, read on the forward strand.
AGACAACACGCCAACACAAGAGAGGCACTTTCATAATTCTTCACACTAAAATTGAGCTTCTCATTTTTTAACATAAAAGAATACCAATCAAATATCAGAAAAGAATGGTCTCATAAATCACATTTTTATAAAATGCATCCTAATATAATGCTGACAGAAGCAGTGTCCCAAGGATTCACTAAAGGCAAGATGCCATAGTTTTGACATTACCATTCCTTCAAGGTATGTTGAAAAACTACTGAATATTCTGAAATGAAATGGAAAAGGCCAAACCTGCTGGAAATGGGTAATACAATGGCTATCAGTTTTGTGCTATTACTGTTTAATATAGATAGAGAGCAATAGAGTGTTTATCCAGATAATACCATTATGATAAAAGACTGTTTCTCAAAGGAATCTTTCCTAGAAATACCTTACATTAAATCATAATTATAATGATAGTTTGGGGTGAGTATAGGTGCCAAGCACTGTGGTAAGCACTTTATATTTAATTACATTTAATCTTCCAGTCCCACAGTGTAGGTATTATTATTATTATCCCCATTTGGCATAAACTGTAGATAGAGCACTTCATAAAATCTTTCAGTGAGGACAAACTTTTAATGCTGCAACAAAATATATCCATATCTATTCTTTGCTTGTAAGAACTACCCACGGCTATCTTGATTGTAGAAACTGTCTTTTCATGAGTTCCAAATGGATGACTGTACATGTTTGAGCAATACTGATGGCTCATATCCTTCACTTTGTCCTTCTCTTGCAATTCATCACTTAGTCTCCATCAGTTCCAGCCCGTACAGTACACCATGGCTGAGACAGAGAGAGACAGGACTCTTTTGCTTCTGATATGGCACCTGGTCTCAGCAGACATCCTCACTCATTTACCTCTCAAGTCATGACTCTTCACCTATTCAGAAACCACTATGAATTTTCTGGGGATGCTCTGTATTTTCTTTCAACCAGGACAAAGGAATGAGGCAATGAGGCATTGAGGGAGGTTGTTATTACTGCTGTTGTTTAGTCACTAAGTCATGTCCAACTCTTTTGAGACCCCATGGACTGTGGCCCACCAGGCTCCATTGTTTATGGAACTTCCCAGGCAAGAAAACTGGAGTAGGTTGCCATTTCCTTTTCCAGAGGAGATTTCAGACCCAGAAATCAGACTCACATCTACTGCATTGGTTGGTGGGTTTTTACCACTGAAACCCCAGGGAAACCCATTAAGGGAGGGGACACCTGCAAACTGATGTGAACTTTTAATTAATTTTGAAGGGATAGTCATAAATATTGGTAACAATGAATAAAAACTGTAAAAGTTGGTGTCTACATTGTACAGATCTAATATTCCTATGGAATTGCTTCTTGATTTTCTGTTGCACACTTTTCTTTTTTTCAGAAACACAAGATCTCTGTAGAATTTTAAGAGAAAAAAATACATTTAAGCAAAAAAATATTGAATGGCAATAATAATATGTTAGCATAGTTAGGAAAAGATTTTTAAATGAGAAAAAAGCAATAGTAATAACCTTCCAGATAATTGTGCATAAACAGAGTTCTATATTAATCAAGAAATAAAATAAGTTTTGCCCAGCACACTTCTATCTATGCCTGAATGTCAAAATTAAAATATTTATGAAGTCTGTGTTTCTCCAGGCCACAGTAATCTAATAAACTATATTTTTGCATCTTGAATCTCATTTGCTACCGTAGGACTTTCATACTCCTACAAAGTACAGCCTATAATTATATTAGGGAGCCCCCAGAGGATATGCCTTATGGCTTTTAAGTTACTAAGCTGTATCTTCCAGTTTCTTTTTCTCTAGGTTCCCTTTACTGCTGTTATTAGCTAGACATTTGCCAACCACTAGAGTGCATGAGATCACGTGGCACTACCATGCTGTTCAAGACCCCTGTTAAGATCTCTGCATTGGTTTGCTGTGCCCAGACCCCAGGATTCCTATTATTTCAGGAGCTACCAGGTTACAGTGTCACTCCACTATTGCAGTGACCGAGCTATCCTGAAGAGTAACCCATGGGCTGTTGTCTGCCTCCAGATGCTGTTGAAGGCTGTTGGTTCCAGGGGCCATTAGAGTTTGGACAGACACATACCCTGAGGCCTGGGCCACTGAAAGGACTGATGCTGAAGCTGAAGCTCTAATACTTTGGCTGCCTGATGCAAAGGAAAAGACCCTCATGCTGGGAAACATTGAAGACAGGAGGAGAAGGGGATGATAGAGGATGAGATGGTTGGATGGCTTCACCCAATTCGATGGACATGAGTTTGAGCAAGCTCTGGGAGTTGGCGATGAACAGGGAAGCCTGGTGTGTTGCAGTCCATGGGGTCGGACATGACTGAGTGACTGAACTGAACTGAATAAGAGACTAACATGTCTTATAAGGGACTGATAAATTGCTATGTGGCAGCTTTTAAGATGAACAAGCTAATAAAAAGAATTGCACAGACTCAGAGCTATAAGGCACCATAAGATTTTTATGTAGTATCTTTATTTCTAAAGTGAAGAAATAGACATAGAAAAGAGATGGGGAAAAAAAAGAAAAGAGAAGAGACCTGTTCAAAATCACTGGTGATGAGCCAACTTGGTGGTGGCAACTCATAGGACCCCAATGTCTTTGCCCTTACCCAGTGTACCATGCCACTTCTACACAGCAGTTGGTTCTAGTTGTTATTACCATTCTCTTTCCAACCTCAGGGCCTTTGCACCTGCTGATCCTGTTTTTCTCATTGTTTAGATCTCAGTTTAAATATCAAACCATAATCCAAGGCTTCCCTGACAACCAAATCTGTGTAAGTCTCCAACTATCCCTTACCATTACTCTGAGTGTTGTGTGTTACCTTCTCTACTCCTGTGTGTTACCTTCTCTACTCTCTTTCCATAGTCCCTGCCTTCATGGGCAGGATCCACAATGAGAGGCAGTGGAAGAGGAAGCAAGAGGCCTGAGGCTTACCCCAGTTAACACAGATGAAATAGATGAGATCTTCATCTGCACATATCACAGGATCACTAAAGGGCAAAATATAGCTGTGTTTGCACTTTATCTAAGGTCAGGCTCACAGTTGACATCATTATCACCACCACCCAGACCAGGGGTCTCTGGAACAACATGCAGATGCAATGCCTACAGAGATGCTACTGGCATTTAGTGTAGCACAAAAGACAATCCTGAAAGGAACTAAATTGGGTCATTTGTAGAAAAGTGAATGGACCTAGAGACTGTCAAACAGAGTGAAATAAGTCAGAAAGACAAATACTGTATATCAACGCATGTATGTGGACTTTGAAAAAATTGGTACAGACGATCTTATTTAGAAAGCAGAAAAAAAAGAGACATAGAGAACAAATATATTGATACCAAGGGGGAAAGAGGGATGGGATGAACTGGGAGACTAGAATTGACCTATTTACACTATCGATACTACACAGCCCAGAGAAGGACATGGCAACCCACTCCAGTGTTCTTGCCTGGGGAAGCCACTGGATGAGGGAGCCTGGTGGGCTGCAAGTCAATGGGGTCACAGGGACTCAGACACAACTGAAGCGACTTAGCACCCAGGCACGATACTGTGTATAAAATAGATAGGGGGCTTCTCCATAGCTCAGCTGTAAAAAGTCTGCCTGCCAATGCAGGAGTCCCAGGTTCAATCCCTTGGATGGGAAGATCCCCTGGAAGAGGGCATGGCAACCCACTCTGGTATTCTTGCTAGGATAATCCCATGGACAGAGCAGCCTAGTGGGCTATGGTCCTTGAGGTCGTAGACTTGAAGTGACGGATGTGACTATGCATGCATGCATAAAATAGGTAACTAATGAGCACCTACTGTGTGCCACAAGAAACACTACTTAATGCTCTGTGGTAACCTAAATGGGGAGGAAATCCAAAAAGGGGGATATATGTATAAGCTATATATATATAGCTGATTCATTTTGCTGTACACTAGAAACTAACATCACAAACTAAATCACATTGGAAAGCAAAACAAAGAATAGACCCACCCCAACAGCAACAGGTGCCAATGTCTTACCCTAGATTTTCTTTCCTTGAGCACTTCAGAGTCAGCCCAAAAGTAAAAATCCACAATTACATATTGCATCATTAACTTTGAAATGTTTCCAAGAATTAATGACCACAAGACATGCCATTAGCAGTGAATTGCTCCACTGACTGTGCCGGTCTGAGGAACAAGGGAGTATTAATAAATCTTCTACCTCCATTCTCTACTTCAAAGGCACGTGGTAAACACCAAGAATATTTCAAGTAGCTTTCTGGCCTCTCTGAGTGCAGTTTTGTCTTGACAGCTGTGTTTCACTCAGGTCACGGACACATGTTGCTGCCTCTTAGCAATGGATGCAAATATCCCCTGTTAAGGCAGGATATATTTCAACCTGACAGCAAACTGCATTCTATTCAGAGCAAAGCTGCTGTGTTTTATTGTTGAAGAGGCGAGTGGGAACTTGTGGAAGTGTTTAAGTTGGAGTATGAATAATTGATGTTAGAAATAAGTCCTTTTTATGGACTCCATTCATTAGGGGAAATTCAATCAAAAAGCCCTGGTTTTATGATACCAGACTTAAGGTAATGTCTTTGGATGCAAAAACATTAGCTTATTACATATCCTGGGCTCGGGTTTAAGTAAATCAGGTCCTGTAACCATGAGATACGATGGAAATTAAAATGTTAGAGGCCACTTTTCTGCCTATATAAGGAGAACAAAACAAAATTACTAAAATGGGTCCACTGATCTAATGATATCTCCAGGTCTAGGTTTAAAATAAAACAAAGTTGGTAGATTTCACAAGAAGGAGTGGTTATTTTTCCAGAAAGTTACCAAAACTCGTGGAACTGTGGTGCTGGAGAAGACTCTTCAGAGTCCCTCGGACAGCAAGGAGCTCAAACCAGACAATCCTCAAGGAAATCAACCCTGAACACTCATTTGAAGGACTGATGCTGAAGGTCCAGTACTTTGGCCACATGATGCAAAGAGCATTGGAAAAGCCCCTGATGCTGGGAAAGACTGAAGACTGGAGGAGAAGGGGATGACAGAGGATGAGATGGTTGGATGGCATCACCGACTCAGTGGACATGAATTTGAGCAAACCCGGGGAGATAGCGAAGGACAGGGAAGCCTGGCGTGCTGCAGTCCTTGGGGTGGCAAAGAGTTGGACACAACTTAGCGACTGAAGAACAGCAGAAGCCTGGAACATTTGTGGACACTTTCTTTAAGAATCACTTTGATTCACTCATTCATTCATGAATTTGGGTGCTTTTCTCTTTCTTTTTTTAATAATCACTTATTTATCTGGCTGGGCTGGGTCTTAGCATATGAGATCTTTTGTTGTGGCAGGTGAACTCCTAGTTGCCACATGTGGGATCTAGTTCCCTGACCAAAGATTGAACCCAGGCTCCCTGCATTTGGCAGCATGGAGTCTTAGCCACTGGACCATCAGGGAAGTCCCTTTGGGCATTTTTCTTTCAATCAGTAGGATTTTTTGTTTTATAGCAAACCTATTTTGTGTCAGGCACTAAATTCTGGGTTGATAGCAGTAAAGAAAATGGACAAGGTCTCTTGACTCACAGAGATTACAGCAGTCTCTATTTGCCCTACAGGGAAAATACCAGTCATGACAAAATCCATTTATCCACTCCAAATATAGGAAGTTCTGTGAAGACAAATCAGTCCAAGATACAACCTTAGAAGTCATTAACCTTGACTCCATTATCTCAAAGATGGGAAGGCTGAAGTGCAAGGGGAAGTGGCTTGGGTGAGCCTAGACAAAGGAAGAGGCATCCTTTGTCTCTTCCTTTGAAGAGGATCACACCAGTTAACACAGAAATAGAAGTGATTTTCATCTATGTAGAAGGCTAACACGGAGAAGGCAATGGCACCCCACTCCAGTACTCTTTTGCCTGGAAAATCCCATGGATGGAGGAGCCTGGTGGGCTGCAGTCCAAGGGGTCGCTAAGAGTCGGGCAAAACTAAGTGACTTCACTTTCACTTTCACTTTCATGCATTGCAGAAGGAAATGGCAACCCACTCCAGTGTTCTTGCCTGAAGAATACTAGGGATGAGGGAGCCTGGTGGACTGCTGTCTATAGGGTCGCAGAGTCGGACACGACTGAAGCAACTTAGCAGCAGCAGCAGCAGAAGGCTAAGACCATGAATAGGCAAAATATAGCTGTGTATGCACTTTAGCTCTAGTCAGGCTCATAACTCATGCCATCTAAAGTCTTCCTTAAGAATATTCGTCTTCTAAACCTAAGAGTTTTTTTTTTTTTTTCTTTTCTTTGTTGTTTTAATGTGACCAACACTTACTGCTTTTATTTAGTTTTGCTTAATATACCTACATTTGTTTGTCAGTTGATTGGTTGGTTGCCTAGCTTTAGCAAGGCTTAACTACTTCACAGGTATAATCAGCTTTTTGTATCCTCCTTGGGTTGGGCTTCCCTGGTGGCTCAGCGGTAAAGAATTTGCCTGCTAATGCAAGAGATGTGAGTTTGATCCCCTGGAGAAGGAAATGACAGCCTATTCCAGTGTTCTTGCCTGGGAAATCCCATGGACAGAGGAACCTGGTGGGCTACAGTCCATGGAGTCACAAAGAGTCAGACATGACTTGATGACTAAACAACAACAAGATAAATAAAATTTTGAGAATTGGGTCACGGTCACTGCTTTGGATCTTGAGGGGGCAGGGAGCAGAGTTGGGTTGTTGGGTAGCAGTTGGGAGTAGCTCACAGAGAGATGGTACTGGAATAAAATTGGGATCACTTCAAAGTGGGGAGCAATGGTTCCCTGAAGTTTTTTTGATCCCTAAAATGTCCCCTAATGCTTGGAGAATACTGGTCGAGCTCTACTCAGCCCTTCCTAGCCTGCCCACCAGAGGCACATCCAGAATAAAACTTTCAAGTACAAGATCAGATGTCAAAGTTTCATTTTCATTTGAAGAAGCCCTTAGGTCTTCAGTCTGAGATGTTCTATCACCCAATTTACAGTTTCCTGGGCTGGAAAATCTGGTTGTTCGTGTGGTTCTGTCTATGCTTCTGACTGTTTACTATCTCTATGATGCTACACTAAAATACACAGCCAATTTCATTCTTTTTATGGGCCATGAGTATGTACAAGAAAGGTTGTGTCGGGTGATTAGAAATATAAGCAGTAAGCCTTTGATTCTTTATAAAATCTTATTTATTGATGGGCTGTGCTGGGTCTTTGCAGGCTTTGCTCTAGCTGCAACACGCAGGGGCTGCTCTCTAGCTGTGGCGTGTGGGTTTCACGTTATGGTGGCTTCTCTTGTTGCTGACCACTGGGCTCTCCGGCTCATGGGCTTCAGTCACTGAGGCCTGAGGGCTCAGCAGTTGTGGCTCTAGAGCTCGGGCTCAATAGTTGTGGCACTTGGGCTTAGTTGTTCCGTGGCTTGTGGGATCTTCCCAGACCGAGGATCAAACTTGTGTCTCCTGCACTGGCAGGCAGATTCTTTCCCACTGAGCCACCAGGNCTCAGCAGTTGTGGCTCTAGAGCTCGGGCTCAATAGTTGTGGCACTTGGGCTTAGTTGTTCCGTGGCTTGTGGGATCTTCCCAGACCGAGGATCAAACTTGTGTCTCCTGCACTGGCAGGCAGATTCTTTCCCACTGAGCCACCAGGGAAGCCCAGTCCTTGGTTCTTATGAATGTTCTTTTGCTTTACCTTTTTTTTTTTTGCCAGAATTGCCTTGTAACATGGGGTCTTTTACTTCCTAAAGGTATTGTAATTTATAAAATACATTTAAAATTTTTGTGCATGTTTTGGGCAGATAGGAAGCAAAAATGAGAAATATGATTTGGACAAGTTACTGAATCTCTGTCTCAGTTTCCTCACCTGTATGTTGAGAATAGTAATACTGAACTAATGCCTACAATACANCTGCCCCCAATCCCTCCCAGCATCAGAGTCTTTTCCAGTGAGTCAACTCTTCGCATGATGTGGCCAAAGCACTGGAGTTTCATATTCAGTGGTAAAAGATGGAAAACCTTTCCTCTAACATCAGGAACAAGGTAAGGATGTCTTTGGGACTTCTGTAAAATGGTAGATCAGCAGTAAAATAATCTGCTTGCCAATTTGGGAGACATGTATTCAATCCCTGGGTTGGGAAGTGCCCCTGGAGAAGGAAGTGGCAACCCCACTCCAGTATTCTTGCCTGGGAATTCACATAGGCAGAGGAGCTTGGTGCGCTTCTGTATTGGCAGATGTATTCTTTACCAGTGTGTCATCTGGGAAACCTGTGTATATACCACTTACATCTTTTGTCTATTGATGGATACTTGGATTGTTTCCAAATCTTCAGCATAGTGCCTAGTTCACAATGTAGTATTGTGCTTTTCAAATTTTGTTGAAAGGATAGACCTCATGTTAAGTTGTCTGACCACACACTCACACAAAATTAAACATAAAACAAAGGGACACGGGGAAACTTTGGGAAGTACTGGATATGTCTGTTACCTTGATTGTGGTGATGGAATCACAGGGGTTGGGGTTTGTTTGAACTCACAAATTGTACTCATTAAATATGTTCAGTTCTTTGTATGTCAATTATACTTCATTAAAGCTCTTTGAAAAAAGAAAAAGAGTTAATGATTAAAGTACAAGTGCTCTTTCTCCTAAGCTGTTGACAGAAACGTCACCTCTCAATACTGACAAAGATTCTTTGCTTGATCTAATATTAGGNTTTGCTGGAACTTTTTAATAAGGAACCGCAGATGGACTTTAAAAAACTCTCGAGATCAGGAAGGTCAAGCCAAAGTCCAAGCAGTCCTTCAAGCTGTCGGGTCACAGCTGAGCCTATACCGGGCCATAGCTGAGTCTATGCATCTCTCTCTCAAGTGTATTTATTTACTAGCTAAGCCTTTGGGTGTCTCAGAGCCACATCAGTACCTAAAAGGATATGTCACTTGGTTGGAGATCAGACAGTATTTAACAGTTTGTCTCACTGCATAAAAAATTTCTGGACGTTTTGGCAGGTGACCTACTGCCAACCTAACTCATTCTGTGACCAACTTATCCTGCCCTTGTGACACTAGGATCTTTGAGTTAGGTGGCAGGAAACTGCTTGATCTGTTCCCATCATTTTTTGCCACTTTTTGCCTTCTGAGATTCCCAGCAGTCTTTATCTCTTGTGCTCACTAACAGAAACCGGCAGTAACTGAGGACCTAGAACTGTGGACACCACCAGTAGTCAAAAGACTAGGGACTGGTGGAGGGGACTTTCCTGGTGGTCCAGTGGTTAAGAATCTGCCTTCCAATGCAGGGAGCACAGGTTCAATCCCTGATCAGGAAACCAAGATCCCACCTCCCAAGGGGCAAGTAAGCCTGCTTGCTGCAACTAGAAGACCCAGTACAGCCATTTTTTTTTTTAAAGAATTCTTAAAAAAAAAAAAAAAAAATAGGGACTGGGGAAAGGGTTGAACCAGCAGTCTTCAAAGAATGGGGACTGCAAACAGATTCCAAACAAATGGGGAACTATAGACTAAACTGCCAGCAGTTCCCAGCATGGAGTCTGAGGTCAGAATGAAGGGCTGATTTTAGAAGGTACTGCAGGCTGGCCAACCCTGAGCCTCTTTTAATCTCTGGGAGACTCTGGAGCTGTTTGAGCCCAAGTGGCATCATGGCCATGCCCCTTCTGGGGGGAGGGACACTCATCCCTCCAACGCTGACCAGTTCATGTTCACGAGTTCCAACATGCAGACATTTCATTCCCAACTCACTTCCAGAAATCTGGACTCAGATTCTCAGCTGAACTGCTTCCTTTCACCTGTAGAAATGAAGGTGACAGAGAGGCACAGAACGGCTTATGCTGTGTGCTCCAAAGCCAGACTTTTAGAAAGGGAACTGGATTTCTAACATCAAGCTGGAGAGTTCAGAAGTTACACTTCGAGCAGTGGGGAGCCACCGAAGATGGATGAAGATGCGCGCCTGGCTCGGTACTGTATTTTAGAGAGGTCATCAGTGGTTAGCAGACATACGGAGAGTGGAACCTGAGGCTCTCGTCCATGGATTTCTAGGTAGAAATTCCAAGTCAAGTCCTCAGGTTGCACAGCAGGGATCCTGTCCTGGGATTTCCAGTTGGAGCCTTGACAAGACCAATTGCCCTCTCCCCGGCAAGGTGATTTGTGCAAACACACTGCATCCTCCCAAAGGCAGAAAGCAGGTGATCCCAGCTCCCCTTGCTTGGAATGCTTCTTCCCCATCAGGCCTGCCTAGGGTGAGATTAAGAAGGCCAGGGAACCTCTCAGGGCAGAGCAGATCCAAATGACAATAGGAGGTAGTTTCTTATGGTACAACTTGGGGGTCTCCTGTTTCATTTTCTAGGACAGTCGGTCCATTTGCTCCCTTCGTTATTTCCTTGCACTGATGTTTGAAGAAGCCAGCCTGCTGAGGGAGGAAGGAGAAAGAAAATCGCTGGGGTCACTGTAGGAGCCCCACCTGAGGCTGCCCAGGCCCATCTGGAGACCCAGTGACCAGCCTGGCCCCTCCCTGGGTGGCTGGTCTCACTTCTGCTCCACTCACTCCTTTGCCAGCATTATCCAGATTCTAGACCCTCAGAAGGGCTCCCCCAGACACCTCAGCTTGTCCCCTGAGTGCCCCCACCCAAAGAGTCACAAGTGAATAATACCACTGAGCCACAGAGTCACAGGCATGGTGTGTCCCACTTGTGGGTCCCCTGCAAGCAAGTGTGACAACCCCAGCGCACACGCCATCAAGCAGGCTCCCAGCTTGCACCTGCCTGGGCTGAAGGGGTGTGCAGGACTGAAGGAGAGTGTGAAACCCTGGAGGCCCGTGGCTGGGACCAGCGGTGGGGGTGGCGGCACCCGGGTTAAGCCACTTGGGCCTATTTCAAGTCACGAGTGCATAGATCTCACAAAAGCAGGGGTTTGCGTCTAGTGTTGATGATACACAATAGGGGCCCAATAACTCTTAGCTGAATGACAAGTGAATTTACAGAAGGTCGTCACAGCACCCTGCCTGGAACATAGCAGCTGCTAGGAAGTTATTTGTTGAAGGAAGGTGTCTGCTCAAGCCCCTGACTTGACTCCTTAGCGTCACACACCATGTGCGCCCCTCCCTGGGCAGCACGAAAGCCCTTTTCCTTTCATCCAACTTTTCCCTGATCCCCAGCCTCCGCAACGAGCAGGTCATCTCCTTCTGGTGGTTATAAATGCCCCACAGGGTGTCAATCTGTTCTTAGGATGAGGAATCATCCTGCCCGGATGCCAAGGGTTAAGCCCAAAGCCACGGACCTGTCAGTGTATAGCTGAAGCCTCCCCACCTCCATGACAGGAAGCCCAGGGATCCCCTCTCTGCCTCCTTGGAAACTCACACAGCCTCAGGACACAGAACCTCGGAGAGGCCCCTGATGAGACTCTGCCTTGTATCAGGGTAACACTGCTCCCCCAATAAAGCTGTAAGAACCTTGAAAACAAGATCACATCTCATGTGTCTTAGGGGACCTGGGACAATCTTGAGGCATTTTAAACAACACTGATTGATTAATTTGGCTGAACCAGGCCTAAGTTGCAGAAGGTGGGCTTTTCATTTGTGGCATGTGTGATCTAATTCCCTGACCAGGGATCCAACCCGGGTTCCCTGCATTGGGACACAGTGTCTTAGCCACTGGACCACCAGGGAAGTCTAATCTTGAGGCTTTTAAGGAAGGCTTCTGAGAACTTCAGCCTCTAATAAATGTAGGATGTACTGAGAATAATTTCACAATTATTACTATCATCAATAACCCACAATAAGCACTCGATTGATAAGTGCTCCTAGTAGTGTCATCTACCAATTGAGAGGGTGGCGATAAAAATTAAACTTGGCCGATGTTCAGCTCCTACAGAGAGAATTCCCCACGCGCCACAGGGTGATGGGAGAGGACCCCTTGGAGGTCATCGTGTGGCACCTGCTGATCACAGTGTAGACGGCATACTTCATAGGCAGCTCCAGCTGGAAGGTGGCTTGGGGCTGTTATTCTCACTGGAAGAAGAGGAGGATCCCAGCTGGCAAGTTCCCCAGGGGAGGAGACTGAGAGGAAGGGGGCGCTGCTCTGGACCTGGCCCAGCTCACCTGCTCACATTGGCGGCAAGAAGCAGCTTGTCTCCCAGGGTGGCCGTGGGGGAGACATGAAAGGTGACTGTGAAGGTGATCAGGGGAGGGGGCAGAAATGGGAGGAGGTCACCGAGAAGTTGGGCCATGTGTGGGCCGGGGAGGAGGTGTGGGCAGAAGCGAGGTGGACCTGGGCCACATTTACTTTATTTCATTCCAATCTTAGCCAGTCTTGACCACACATAAAATCCCTTTTCAAAGATTTCTTTTTCATAAATCTTTTTTTTTTTTAACTCAAAACACACATCCTACTTTTCTTGCATACAGAGATGTTTTGTTTATTACTTCTTTTAGCTTTAATCACATATATTAGAATTTCTAACCTTTACAAATCTTTAATTTTTACTGAAAATGAAAAAGTAAGCAATCGTGAACTGTCGTCTCCATCAGCATTTTGTGGATTGGCGGACTTATAAGTACTTTTTATAATTTCTAGAAACAGGTGCTTTCTCATAGAAAAGTTCTCAGCATGGCATCCAAATATCATAAGTTTTTATATAAAAGGAAGCCAAAAGCATATAAACCTGTGTTTGATAATCAGTGTTTCAGAATTTTATCTTATTTGAGAATGATCTAGTCAATGACTAGCCATCACTTAGAGCTTCCCAGGTGGCACTAGTGTTAAGAACCCATCTGCCAATGCAGGAGACATAAGAGTTCGATCTTTGAACTAGGAAGATCCTCTTGAGGAAGCAAGGCAACCCACTCCAGTATTCTTGCCTGGAGAATCCCATAGACAGAGGAGCCTGGTGGGCTATAGTCCATAGCGTTGTAAACAGTCAGACACGACTGAAGTGATTTTGCATGCATCCATCATTTGATTTAACTTAGCATATCTTTAAGGTTTCGGGTTACCAAAAAGATTTGGGGAAACTATTTTAAGAGTTCACCTGGAAACTTTTTGTCTCACTGACAACCATTTAGTTCATTTGTTTAGATTATCTATGTAAATATTGTCATACCAAGTTATTTTTTTTTGCTGACAAATTTTGTGACAGAGAAACAAGAATTTTTTGATTAATAAATCCAGTTGGAATAAAAGTTGTATGTCTACATGATACACGTTGATCATTGTTGATCACTCTAAAGCCATGCTTGTTTTAATTTAACCAAAAACCATAAACTAGCTTTTATTTATTCAAGATTAATCCCAGATCATGTAAACTCGAAAGTCATTTGGGCAAGTTTCTGTTAAATGTAAACTCATATTAGTGCTTGTTTGTTTTTAAGCCAATTAAATAGAGCTCTTTTACAAATTAATTTTAGTAATACCAACTGCAGGCGAAAAATAGCACATATCTACAACACATATACATAGATATCTATGAACACACAGACATGCAAAAGGAGATCTTGCAGTTTCAGTTTAATATTTTAGTCATGAAACAGGCATAAGAATATAAAATGTACTAGTTATAAAACAAGTGAGATCTAAGTCATTTTTCTATCAGATAGAGTAAGTTAAGATTACCAGCTCAGATGGCTAAAGCCTTTCAATAGTATCTATGGAGAAACACTTAAAAGATTTTTTTATTACCTCTCTTTCATTCTGTTCTCTTTCTGATAAGAAGTTTCTCCCCAGTTTTCATTTCAACGAATTGGCAATCTGGTCCTAGGGAAAATGGGGCCGAAAATTTATATTACAAAGGCATAGAAAAAACGTCCAAGTTTTCTTCAAGAAATTTTGGGATTTATTTCCCTGTCATCAAAATCCTAGAGTAATTATTATTTAAACTTTCCTTCTTTTCTTAAGTGTAGGACACATTCTGTCTCCAGTGTCCCAATCTTTTACAGTATTTGTAAGCATTTAAAGATGACAGACTTCCCTGATGGTCCAGTGATTAAGACTCCACACTTCCACTGCAGGGGGGTGCACGTTCAGTCCCTGGCCCGGGAATTAAAATCCCATGGACCACTCAGTACTGCCAAAAGTTTTAAAAAATTAAAAATAAATAAATAAAAATGAAAAAGAAGACTTTGAGGGATGGTAAAGTTTTCTAGAGTTGCATTCACAGTTTTATAAAGATATGTAACATAAAGACAGCTTCTTTCACTTTATCAAGGATTTAGATCCGGTGGTAAAGAGTCTGCCTGCAATGCAGGAAACCAGGGTTTGATGCCTGGGTTGGGAAGATCCCTTGGAGAAGGAAATGGTAACCCACTCCAGTATTCTTGGCTGGAGAATTCCATGCACAGAAGAGCCTGGTGGGCTACAGTCCATGGGGTTGCAAAGAGTCAGATACGACTGAGTGACAAACACTTCACTTCACTTAAATGACATCATAGCTTGATAAGCCCACCCAACTACATTATCCCCAACTTGCTCTACTCCCTCTGGCTATATAGCTTTATTTTAGTTTAAGGGAGAAGGCCTAAAAAAAAGTTCCTATCAGACTCTGAATATCAGCTTCCAATCTCTGGCAACTTTAAAAACATATTACTTTTAACTTTAGTTCCCACTTGGCTGTTTAAGAGAATAATGTAACAGAAAAATCTCAGGGTCTCATCAACTCTGGATAGGAGCCCTCCTTCAACACCATCAGCATGGTGGATTTTTGTTTATGGCCTTGTAGTCTCTTCAGAATGGAAAGACAATTCAGATAGAGGATTAGAATGAGATAACAAATTAAAGGAGGAAAGGGACTCCCCTGGATGGTCCAGTGCTTAAGATTCCATGCTTCCACTGCAGGGGCACGGGTTAGATCACTGGTCAGGGAACTAAGATCCCACATGCCACTTGGCCAAACGAAAAAAAAAAAATTAAAGGAGGGGGAAAGGGAGCAGTAGGATCCACCTCATAATCTTTTAAGTACATCTCATTTCTTCAATATTTTATTAGTTTCTTGCAACAAAACTCTCAAGGAAGCTATTTGAAGATTTCAAAGTATTCTTCTGGGAGCGTCTGTATACCAATTAAAATAGGAGTTATATTCCTTTTGATTTAAGAACTTTTACTTTTTTAAAAACACAATTTTTAAAGGTTGCACTCCATTTACAGCTATAACAAAATATTGACTCTATTCCCTGCTGTTGTAAAATACATTCTTGCAGCCTTATAGCTGGTAGTTTATACCTCCCACTCTGCCACCCTTGGATTGCCATTCCCATGTCCCCCATGCTGGTAACCATTAGTTTATTCTCTGTATCTGGAGTTTTACCCTCATTTGCAGCTAGCCTTGCTTGAGCAGAAGGCTAGTGTGATCAGCTGCCTTGTGTAGTCAGTTGCTCAGTCATGTCTGACTCTTTGCAACCCCATGGATGGTAGCCCACCAGGCTCCTCTGTCCATGGGACTCTCCAGGCAAGAATACTGGAGTGCATTGCTGTTTTCTCCTCCAGGGGATCTTTCCCACCCAGGGATGGAACTCATGTCTCTCGAGTCTCCTGCAGTGGCAGGCAGATTCTTTACCACTTAGCCACCATTTCATTACATAGACATGACGGATTAAATCATTAGCCATTGGTGATTGGACTCAATCTCCAGCTCTTCTCCCCTCTTGAAGCTGAGGGATGGGGCTGGAAATTCCAAACCTATAATCACGTGGTTGGCTCCACTGGCTACTATTTAGTTGCTTTCCAAAAGTTGCTTCATTAACATAACTATCTTTATCTCTCACTATCTTAGCACCCACAGCATCAGGCCTGGCAGAAAGTACTTCCATNAAAAAAAAAAAAAAAAGAAATATGATTTGACATAATTTCCCTCTAAAGTGAATTTAAGGAACCTGCACACTTCTGAAAGTAGAAATTTTTAGTTTATTGCTATGAATCTTTAATAGTCTTTACATTTTCAATGATGAGTAATTTAGTGTGTGTCCCATGTTCACTTAAGCATTCATAATAGCTGATAGATATGGAGGTGATGTCCAGAGAACCCATCATATATTTATGATTGAGTCACTTTTCATCCCCAAATTAGTCCATTACAAAATAAAATTTACAAACCGTTCAAATGTTTCCTATATCAATTACCAGATTTTAATCCCTTACCTACATAAAACATTCAAAGGATGACTTCAAATTTGAAAATAACCACAGTGGTTCTCAATGGAAGATTAGTATTTCCCTTGAGTCAATAATTCATGGCATTTTCCAGTTTTCTCTGAAAGCTATCCTTATAAGCTGAGTCAAATGCAAGAACATAAATATGGACACTTAGAGAAAGCTGCTGTCTCTGCCATCAAAACTCTTTTTTTCTGAAACAATGATGCTGCTTCCTAACTCAGAGCCGAAACATGACGATTTAGGGGTTGAATGATTATATTCTAATAAAGTAATGCCATTTGAGTTCTGACTTGTTTAATTTCCCATTTTATATTTCTGAGTGGGCATGAAGAAATGCACAAGCTCCTCGGTACATACAGAATAAAAATGAATCTACCTGCATATTGAAATTGCCAAAGCATCAATGCCTTAAGAGGCAGCCGATCAAAAGCAGAATATTCTAATTTCCTTGAAAAGAGGGAAGAAAGTGAGGAATTTATAAAGCTCTAAAATGCTTTAATATGTGTGTGTGTATCCTTTATGTATGTATATATACCTATATACATATATATATATTGGGCTTCCCTGGTGGCTCAGTGGTAAAGAATCCGCCTGCTAATGAAGAAGACATGGGTTCAACCCCTAAGTTGGGAAGACCCCTTGAAGAAGGGAATGACAACCCACTGCAGTATTCTTGCCTGGGAAGCCCCATGGACAGAGAAGCCTGGAAGGCTACAGGCCATGGGGTCGCAAAAGAACTGGACTCAACTTATCAACTAAACAACAATAGTGAAATATACATACATATATATCCCATGGTTCTGTTTTCTGGAGAACAGGGACCAATATACTACCTCACGGTGTTGTTATAAAGATGCAAGAAGTTCCATATGGTGCCAGAAAACTGTAGGTGTTTAATAAATCTTGGTTTCTTGCCCCACTGCTCCCCCAACCCTCCCCTCAAAAAGTCACAGCAAGTCCACACATAAGACAAGTTCAAAAGGAACTTGGCTTTGTCCTCTGGGCTTTATAGGCCAATTGGGGAAGGGTGCAGGGGCAGAGAAAGTCAAGAAGGATGGTCTTCCCAGGACCCAAACATTCGAGTCCAGTGTGTCATTAGCTGTCTCCTGGCCCAGATCCCAGATCCAGCCCCAGACTGGGTGTCATTCCGCTGGAGGAGAATGTTCTATGCCCAGCTGGAGTCACTTTAAATGAGAGCTGTGGGCCTCGTTTCTGGAAATCCTCTCACTTCAAACCCAAAACCAAACTGTGCTTCACCTGGGATCTGGCATCTCAAAAGCAGATGAGAAAAAGAATTCAAAAATAACTCCATCAGAAGAAGCACTATGAAATGAGGTTATGTTTTCTCTGTCACCAAATGTGTTAAAAATAATGTAATACCTTAAATACCATCACTGTTCTTTATCAGAACTTCTAAGGCAGAAACTTAAACCAAAGTCACGTAAGTTATAAAGTTGGTACTAGTCTCATAAGGTAAACTCATAGAGTCATATCTCTCAACAACCACACATATGATTCACTTTCATCTCTCTCTGGACTCCCAGACTAACTTCTACATTGGACTGAACTGATTTCTTCTGGGAAGATGTTGAATTTTATGGTTGTTGTTCAAGTAGACAGAATCACAAACTTTCACAGTCAAGCTAAGCCAGTTCAAGACNCACTTTCATCTCTCTCTGGACTCCCAGACTAACTTCTACATTGGACTGAACTGATTTCTTCTGGGAAGATGTTGAATTTTATGGTTGTTGTTCAAGTAGACAGAATCACAAACTTTCACAGTCAAGCTAAGCCAGTTCAAGACTTTAAACTTTGGGTAAATCTTCAAAATGCATTGAAAAAAACTGTTTCCAAAGATATATGTCGAACAAAGATGTAGGGTACAGATAAACTCGCACCCTATTAAAATGTAAATTGGAAAGATCTTCCTGAAAAGCAGTCTGGCAACATACACCAAAAAGCAAAATGTGCTTATGATTTGATTTAAAGATAACATAATATCAATATAATTATGATCCAAGAAGGTTAAATATATAATGATCATTCATATGAAAATATTCCACAACTACCACGAGTGAGTCACGCAGAACTAGTTTACATCTACATTATATTAGGCAGAAAAAGGAAGACTTAGAGTGTGCTGCCATGTTGCTTTTAACAAAATACTATCTGTATATAAAGTCTAAAATATTATATACAAAAAATTAAAAATTGTTGTCTCTGGATTGCTGGGTGAAAGGGTAGTACTATTTTTCTTTCTTTCCTTTCACTTTCAAGAGAAAAAGCCCAATGCGTTTTATAATAAAAAAAAGATAGTTATTTAAAACTTTAACTATTGGAGGTGGGAGGAGAAGGGGACAACAGAGCATGAGATGGTTGGATGGCATCACCAACTCAATGGACATGAGTTTGAGTAAGCTCCAGGAGTTGGGTGATGGACAGGGAGGCCTGACATGCTTCAGTCCATCGGGTCGCAAAGAATTGGACACAACTGAGCCACTGAACTGAACTGAACCGATAGATAGTACAAAATTTTGCTTTCACATATTTTAAGGAAGGTTTTTAATTTTTGAAGTTTCAGAAAACTGGTCAATAATTCTTAATGTAAGGCAGAAGCAGAAGTGAATTTTTTCAGATTCAAACAAGACAATTCTTTGAAAGCCAAGGAAAACACAAGAAAATATTTAAATCCTCAGTAATCCTGCAATTAAGAATGTAGGGTGAGATCCATGGTAATTATTGAAAAAATACAATTGTCATTGTCTCTAAATCTGCAGAGAAGCAAAAGCAGTTTGTCAATAAATGACTCAGGTATCATGAGGATGAATTCCAAGCATTGTCTATCATTGATTCTATTATGCGCAAGCTGACAAAGCTTTTGTTATCTTCTCAGTTGGAGCAAGTTTTACATTGTAAGTTTACGTGGCAATTTCTCTCTGGGTATCTCGCCATTGATTCTCAAAACAAGCTCATCTTAAAACTCTAGCCNTGCTATCAGCTTGATTCTATTATGCGCAAGCTGACAAAGCTTTTGTTATCTTCTCAGTTGGAGCAAGTTTTACATTGTAAGTTTACGTGGCAATTTCTCTCTGGGTATCTCGCCATTGATTCTCAAAACAAGCTCATCTTAAAACTCTAGCCAGAATAAGGTTTAATACATGTTCAGTGATAAAGGGAGACCAATCATTTTTGGGGAGAGATGATGTGCATTTGTCTATCAAAACAACAAAATAAAGGGAGTAAACTGACCTTCTGTCCAAGGACTCTGTGAATACAGAGGTGTGATGAGCCCAGTTTCCTCTAAGCACAAAAGGGGTGACAATAAAATAAATAATAACATTAGTAAGTAATCATAGCTAACACAACTTAATAATAGAAAAGATAGGTCCTGAAATAGAAGGGAGGTGGGAAGTATGTCCTGCAGAGGAGAAAGCACAGGGTGGGAGAAGAATCTGGAGATCTAAGAACAACACATATTTGTTGTTCAGTCACTATGTCGAGTTCAACTCTTTGTGACCCCAGGAACTGTAAGATGTCAGACTCCTCAGTCCTCCATTATCCTCCAGACTTTGCTTAAATTCATGTCCATTGATTCAGTGCATGCATGCATGCCTTGCTAAGTCGCTTTAGTCATGTCCAACACTTTGCAACCCTACAGAAGTCGGCCAGGTTCCATCTGTCCATGGGATTCTCCAGGCAATAATACTGCAATGAACTGCCATGCTCTTCTCCAGGAGATTTTCCTGACCCAGGGATCAAACCTGTGTCTCTTAAGTCTCCTGCAATGGCAGGCAGATTCTTTACTACAAAGGCCACCTGGAAGACCCATTGAGTTGGTGATGCAATCTAACTGTCTCATCTTCTGCTACCCCCTTCTCCATTTGCCTTCGATCTTTCCCAGCATCATGGTCTTTTCCTATGAGTCAGCTCTCTGCATCAGGTGGCCAAAGTATTGGAGCTTCAGCCTCAATCCTTCAAATGAATTTTCAGGGTTGATTTCCTTTAGGATTGACTGCTTTGATCTCTTTGCAATCCAAGAGACTCTCAAGAGTCTTCTCCAGCAGCATGATCCAAAAGCATCAATTCTTCTGCGCCCAGCCTTCTTTATGGTCCAACTCTCACATCCGTACGTGACTACTGGAAAAACCATAGCTTTGACTATACAGACCTTCGCAAAGTGATGTCTTTGTTTTTTAATATGCTGTATAGATTTGTCATAGCTTTCCTTTCAAGCAGCAAGGGTAGGGGCTTTACAAATAGCTGAGGAAAGAAGAAAAGCCAAAAGCAAGGGAGAAAAAGAAAGATATATACCTATTTATCAACTAGTATAAAATTATTTCCATATTTCAATCATGCTGCATTCCCCTGTAATCTTTGGGTGCAGCTGGCATTGGGATTAGTTCTAGACATGATGCACTAAATCAAGGTTTCTCTACATGCACTCTCTTAAGCTACCAGTTCTAAAAGATGGGCATTTTTGCTGCCCCCTCCCAGGACATTTGGTTATTTCTGGGGACATTTTCAATTGTCATAGCTGGGGGAAGGAGCTACCAGCATTTAGCAGATAGAGACTAGGAACAGTGCGAACCATTCTACAGCTCCATGATAAACAATTATCTGACCTGAAATGTCAATAGTGTCAAAGTCAAGAAACACTGCCTTAAGCATTGTATGCAAAAGCTATAATAAAGTTTTCTAATAACATTCCTTGAATGGGTTAATTTGATGCTTCCAAAATTTGGCACTTCTCAAAATGCTGAGTAAAATGGTGGCCATTTCAAATTATTTTTGCTCCTGGAAATTTTCAGTCGTTTCTGGAATTCTATAATTCCAGACATAACATCATCTTTTAGTGATTTTCATTCTCTAGATCTGCAGAAGGCAAATTCATGGAAGGACGTCAAAGTCTTTTAATACAGCAGGGGTGTAAATGTAAAACAAGGCATGAAATGGCAACTTTCAACATGAGCAAATATTTGAAAATGCCTACCATGCGTTTCTCTTACAAAAGCTTACAAGGTCACACAACAATGTGAATGTACTTAATGTTATTGAATTGTACACTTAAAAATGGTTAAAGTGGTAAATATAAATTGTAGAAAACAAATTTATGGTTACCAAAGGGGAAAAAGAAGGATAAATTAGGTGTTTGGGATTAACATATTCACACTACTATATATATAATAGATAATTAACAAGGACTAAGCCATACACCTGAAATGGTAACACAACATTGTAAATCAGCTATACTTATTTTTTTTCAGAAAGGGCTCTTTCTCTTACCTTCTGAGATGGCCCACACTCTATCTGTAAAGTGTGTTTCTCTCTAAGTAAATCCAATTCTTACCTGTCAAAAAAAGGAAAGAAAGAAAGAAAAAAAAAAGAAATAATAAGAACCTACATTTTTTTCTTCTTCTTCTTTCTCAGGAATTCTTATTCTTGGGATTTTTTGTATTACCACCACTATTACTGTCCATAGAAATATCTCTTCTGAATTTCTGAAATGTATTTATACAAATTATTCACTGATCATCTGTAATTATACGTGTGTATGTGTGTGTCTTCAATTTTAAAATATTTTTAGAATTTAGAGAATTC
>SJYV01006839.1:180278-196077 GCA_006410875.1 Neotragus pygmaeus
ATATTTTAAAGATCAGAGGCCACAAGCTTTTCATCATTCAGCCAAGAGACATAGATAATATGGTCCATGTATTCAGTTTAATTTAAATAAAATGTCAGCTTGAGGGTGTAACTATTAAGCAATTATCTGAAGATAGATTAGAGTGACATTAAGCCATGTTCCTTCTGTCTCCCTGGGGATCTCATCATATATTAATTTATGCATTTTAAGTTTTAAATATTGCTTCTATGAAGAAAATAGTCATAATTTTAAATGAACTCTAAATGTTTTATATTCAGTCATGATGAAGTCTCCTAATTTGGAGGTGCATATAAGCAGTGGAAGAATTGGCTCTCTCCATATTTTGATGAGAAATGAAAGGTCCCCTTTTAGACTCATGGCTTACAGCCCGCTAAGGCACACCATTTGAAGATTTTCCCTCAAGACCAAGTGTCTGGAAAGATCAATTGTGAAGTAATGAAATCAAAGAGTACTTATTCCAGTGTTTTGACAAGGATCCTGAGGCAAGAGACCCCAGGGGATGCAACTATCTCAAAATGTATTAGGAGTTTTAAATGTAAGATTCTGTGCTTCCAATGCAGCAGGAACAAGTTTGATCCCGGGTCTAGGAACTATGGTATTCTCAGAAAGCTCAGTTGATAAAGAATCTGCCTGCAGTGCAGGAGACTCAGGTTCAGTCCCTGGGTCTGGAAGATCCCCTGGAGAAGAAACTGGCAATCCACTCTAGTATTCTTGCCTGGAAAATCTCATGGACTGAGGAACCTGGTCACCTACAGTCCTTGGGGTCGCAAGAGTCAGACTAATTAGCAACTAAACCACCACCATCTGGGAATTAAGATCCCACAAGATGCACAGTATGGCCAAAAAAACAATACAGCACAAAACAAAAAAAGTTAACTTTTAAGTTGTGCATATTTTACCACACACAAACACAAACGCCTACAAGGAAAGTCTAGGAGGACAATAAGTCCGTGGAATGAAAATCCTCAATATGAGTCTCTTTCTAGAATTATGCGAATGTATTATAATCTGAATCCATGCTAGAATCTCAGTAGCACCACCTCTCCTTAAGTCTGATGGACTGCATACTCGTGCCGAAATGGCCGGTGTGCTGGACGTCTCCAGAGCCTTTTTTCCTGTCCTCTTGGCTCTGCTGTTTTACTGTGAGTTATTGCTCAGGAACCACTTTGGGTAGCCCCGCAGCCCCTCTCCGTAGCCATGCCCCTCATTTATCACTTTCTGCCCTCGGGCTTCTCTGCTGCTAATGCCACTGCCTGGGACACCATTCTGCCTCGGCCATCCTGACGCATGCGCTATGTGGAAGTACGAGGGCATTAACATCACCTGGGAAATCTGGTAACTTTAAGGCACATTCTACCTGACTGATTAGGAGGTCCCCAGCATACAGTCTGTTTATATCTATGTTGTTGTTGTTTAGTCACTAAGTCATGTCCAACTCTTTTGAGACCTCATGAACTGTAGCCCACCAGGCTTTTCTGTCCATGGGATTTTCCAGGTAAGAATACTGGAGTGGGTTGCCATTTCCTTCTCCAGGGGATCTTCCCGGCCCAGGGATCGAACCCACGTCTCCTGCATTGGTAAGGGTATTATTTACCACTGAGCCACCTTGTATATGCAGCATAAAGTCTCTCTGGAAGAATCCCCAAAGAACTACTCACAGGGGTTTTCCTACAGCGGTTAGGACTTCCTGCTGTCACTGCGGAGGGCTTGGGTTAGATCCCTGACCGGGCAACTAAGATCTCACAAGCCACATGGTACAACCAAAAATAAAAATAAAACAATGAGTGGCACTGTTGTTTTCAGGAAATGAAACTGGGTGGCTGAAGAAGGATGGGGTGAAGAGAGAATTTTCAGTGAACATTCTTTTATGCCTTTTGAATTTTGAATCATGTAAACATAGTGGCTATTTAAGAATAAGACAGAATCTAAATTTAAATAAAATCATTAATGTGAGAACATCTTATTTGATGTAAGAATAAGAAGACCTAATATCCAGACTGATTCCAGTCCTATAGATTGGGGGAAAAAATAGATTAGCTGTGGCAAGGTTGTCACATTAAGAAATTACCTTAAAAAGTCAAGCTTGTCATAGATTATCTGCTCATAAATGGGACTTTTATAGAGGAAATAGCACTTTTAGTTCAGAAAGCAATCATCATATTATGTTGGTCACGTTTTAGACAGTACATGTCAGAAATGTTGGAATGAAACTTCTGGTTAGAAGATATTTCTGGTGACTTCAAATTGATTATATATCAAAAATAATGGAAAGGTGTGTACCATACCTCAGACTACTAAACTAACTGACAAAGGCATTTTACTTTTCTGTGATATTTTAGCAATAGCCTTGGTCTAGAAGCACATCCAAGTGAATCCAGACAAATTCTGAGAGATCATCTCAGAGGAAGAATTCCTTGATTTTGTCAGATTTCTCAAAATGGCCCCACCTGCTTCTAGTTATATCAAACTTAGGCTACAAAATAGATTTTCATATCAAAAAATCTGGAAACCTTGTGTACCCTCACTAAGTCTATTATAAACACAGTGACTTCCTTTAGTGATGGTTTTTGCTACATTTTAAACAAGCATTCGAGATTTTAAAAAACCTGTTTTATAGGAAGATTAATCCATGACATTTCCTATAATCAGTTCACCTAGTGAATTTAATTTTCTATTCACACAATCTGGATTTACAATGAAAACTTTCAGGAATATTTTTGTGCATAATGCATAGTTATGATACCAACCAGGGTTCTTGGTCTTCCCCAAGCAATCGACATTGACTACTAGCCAGACAAGAAATTCAAGTAAGACATTACTGGGGCTGCACCGGCTGCAGGAGGGAGCAAAAACAACTAATAGAGTCCCTTCTCACTCCCCCTTCTTTAATCGCTAACTTGTATTCAACGTTTTGTAACCCCATGGACTGCAGGACACAAGGCTTCCCTGTCCTTCACTGTCTCCCAGAGATTGCTCAAATTCATGTCCACTGAGTCGGTGATGCTATCTAATCATCTCGTCCTCTGTCTCCCTCTTCTTTTGCCGTCGATCTTTCCAGCATCAGGGTCTTTTCCAATGAGTCAGCTCCCCGCATCAGGTGGCCAAAATATTGGAGATTCAGCCTCAGCATCAGTCCTTCCAATGAATATTCAGGGTTGATTTCCTTTAGGATGGACTGGTTTGCTCTCCTTGCAGTGCAAGGGACTCTCAAGAGACTTCTCCAGCACCACAGTTTGAAAGCACCACATCTTTGGCACTCAGCCTTCTTTATGGTNCATCAGTCCTTCCAATGAATATTCAGGGTTGATTTCCTTTAGGATGGACTGGTTTGCTCTCCTTGCAGTGCAAGGGACTCTCAAGAGACTTCTCCAGCACCACAGTTTGAAAGCACCACATCTTTGGCACTCAGCCTTCTTTATGGTCTAACTCTCACGTCGGTACATGACTACTTTCCCCTCTTGGTGTTTCTTATGTGAGGGGAGGAGAGGGGTGTATCCAGAAGGTCAGGCTGGAGGGGTGGTTTAGGTAGCAACACCTTTGTGGTGTTGAGTGCAGGGGGGCAAGCATAGTACCCTGCCTTTGCTCCTACATTCGGTTTTTGTTCCTGGCTCTTCAGAAATGGCAGCTGGAATTTTTTTTTAAATATCTTTTGGTCCAGAATCTGCCCCAGCTGTGCTTTACACGGTTATTTTTAGTCCCATACAGCTTCTTTGTATTTTGTTGTCCAGGTGCAAGCACTGCTGTGAAGCATCCCAGGTCCCAGCCTGTCTCAGGTATGGTATTTTATATTTCTTTAGATAATCTTGCTAACTCCAGTTCTTCCACTTTCACACAGGGGAAAACTGAGGCTAGAAGATGGATTTGGCTTGCCTTCCTCACACATGATGACAGCACAAGAAAATACATACATGTCCTCAACCTCTATCCTGTCTATGCAGAAATAGTGCTTCTCATTTGCACAAGGAAAAACTATGAGCTGTGTTCTCGCTAATTTCTTTCTGTGCTTCATTGACTGCATAGGGATTTATTCTTGATAAGATTACAAAATCAAATATGAGTTGGATCAAACTAAGGAAAATGATAAAACTAGGTATTTTTAAGCATAACAGCAAAGCAAAAGGACTACTATCCAATGTGACTATTTTAAAAATTATTCTGTTGGTTGCCATCCCAGTGTTTACTCACAATAATTCATGGGAATTACTATCACATGTTAGGAGAAAGTATAATTAAGGTTGCCTGCTAGCATTGCACTACATAATAATCATCTGTTTATTCAGAAGCTCCACTTTGTCTTCCAAAGGTTGATTCAGGAGCTTCTTAATCTGACAAGGTATGTTTTATTATGCTTTCCTTTGTAATGAATATTGGAATAGTTAATACAGCTAAGCTACTGATTCTTTATTGAAAACAATATATTACAGAGAAAAACTTTTACTCCTTCTGAGAAAGCAATCTCCCAGTTCCAGTGTGGGCATATTAACCATCTAAATTTGATCTTCTCCTGAAACTTTTAATTGTCTTTAACAATACATGCTAGGTCTTATACTAGAGGAAAAAATAAGGTGACTATTTTAAGCTAAATACTTATTAAGTAGCAAAAGCAATGAACTTCACTTAGTTTGTATTTAATAGGCCTTATATTTACTGAAGCCTAAAACTCTGGTTATTACTACTTACATAACACTGAACTTGGTGCTTGCATAAAAACATGCCAGAGGTGATATTAACCAAATTAAATAGAGAAAATGTCTCATGAGAGATTATCTATTCATCATCAAGGGATATTTTAGAAATCCCTAGAGATTTTTAATATTAAGGTTTGCTTCTGGGTAATTCAGAAAAACTTCCCTAGAATTTTGAAGATGAACCATTCAATTTTGAAACATCAATTTCCCTTCCTGTAACTGCAGTTATTTTGGAAGAAGACATTTTTAGTCCCACATATGTAGCTTCTGGACCCTTATAACAAATGTTTTCTTTATTTACCACTCAAAACATCCACAGTTTTCCTGGGAACAATGTGATTTTTTGTTCATTTTTTTTAATAAAAATAATATATATTTTTAAATTCCAAAGTAGTCAAGGCATTGTTTGGGCAAAGAAATCAACCAGTTCAACCCAAATTAAATCAATGATAGCATGTAAATAAAAACAGAATCCTTGGTGATGATACTTAATTATTTAACCCATCATTTAATAACTTCATTGGTTTGCGAGCCAAAATATGAATCTATATTTTCAACTTGAACCCAACCTTGAGAAGGGCCAGATGAAATACCAAAGGCTAGTCTGCTAGTGTCCATTTTAAGGAGTGAAGAATCGGGACTGTTTTTTCTCCCAAACTCACCTGAAGCACTTTTAAAGTATAAACACATCTTATCCATGAACTTGTTCAAAACATCCTTTTGCTTGTGCTTCTCAGCAGCAGGCAATTCCCCCTGGAGCTACTCTGAACATGTTCAACACAATGGACCTGCCAATACATGGAATGAAAAATGTCAGACT
Source organism: Neotragus pygmaeus (assembly GCA_006410875.1). NCBI lineage: Eukaryota > Metazoa > Chordata > Mammalia > Artiodactyla > Bovidae > Neotragus > Neotragus pygmaeus. Next base: position 185,808 of record SJYV01006839.1, read on the forward strand.
GACCCTCCAGTTGGAATCGATCTGTTCTTTTCAACTTTGAAGAGTTCTTAGTCATATTCGCTCATTCTGCAGGTATGGAATTCTCTTGTAACAGTTTATGGGGTCGAAGCTTTGGTGGGTGTGCAGTATTCGATTTCTCTTCCTACTTGCAGGAATGCAAGGCCTGAATATGACTTACAGCCCAGGGAGTAACCAAAATGACAACATGTAGGAAAGAGTAAATTGACTGACCCCGAAGCTAAGTATCTGTCTCAGAGATTTACGGTAGGGACTTTAAAAAGATACCCAGGAGCCAAGAAGTACTGCTGGATATCTTGAACTCATGGTGTTCTTCCTTTCAACCTACCTAAGAAACTGGAATTAAACCACTGGCTCATATCCTCTTCTATTACAGAAGTGGTGCCAATGGTATTCATGCTATTAGCTCTCCACATTAATAATTGTCAAGAAAACATTACACCAATATCCTTAGACTTCTATGGTACATTTTACCAGAAACTTGTGAAGAAGGTTGAAGAAATCTTACTAAAAGAAGAACCACTAGCCTATGTGTGATAAAAGCTCACTTTTTTGGATCCATTTTATTGTGATATAATTGACACACAGCACTGTGTAAGTTTTAGGCATATAACATAAAGATTTGACCTTCATTATTGTGAGATGATGTCCACAAGAAATGTAGTTCACATCCATCATCTCATACAGACAAAAAAAAAAAGAGGCAAAAAATGTTATTTTGATCATAACGAGGCCCTTTGGGTCTTTTCTAAAGGCCCTTGACAAGAGGAAAAGGGAAGGATCTTTAGGTGATGCAGAAAAAAAATTGATGAGGCCAAGCAAAGAATTTGGGCTCAAAAAAATTGCATGCCTTTTAGGAGCTATACAAACTTGAGTTATTCAAGTCTTTCTGGCTCTCAATTTTATCATTTATACAACAAAAATTTAAATGACATCTAATTTCCATCTCAATTTTAAAACTCAGATTCTATGATGAGATATGTCAGTAAAAAGCGTATATTAGTTATTTCCCAAAATTATTTTTAAAATCACCACATTTCAGAAAGTACTACATTAAACATTCTGCATGAGAATTTTTTTTCATATTTAACCCTAAGCAACACTTGAGGAGGCATTTGACCAAGACTATCAAACACATTTCTTCATAGGGTGACCAGCAGTTAAAACAGGACTCTCAGTTTTGCAACTCAGAGGCCCGTGTCCCAGGAATCCCCTTGGGCACAGGTAAGACAGAAAGGCTCTTCACTCTATGTCATGATCACCCTATATTAGTCCCTCTCTTCCAACCCCTCCGCAGTGCCTTCCTCCTACAAGAATCAGTTCCTTCAATTGTCAGATTCAGTCCCAAGCAAAAAAGACTTTCTATAAGAAACTGTAATTGAGAATTGTCTTGGTTCTGTTTCTCAGCCCCCATTTAATAAGCCTGGGAGAGCCTTAGCCAGCTGCTTGCCTACTGAGAACTTATTCTTGTATTGGTGGAAAATCCTGCTATAATAATCTGACCTCTCATCCACAGCCTTGACAACTTGCCACGTCCTTCTCCCACTCCCATGTAGGAGCAGTATCCGCTCCCTTGATGCAGGGATACAGTACCTGTATGCCTTGATGAATGTCTGAGACCTTTTTTTGAAGTGACTTAGCTTTCCACCTAAGAGCTTCCCTGATGACTCAGTGGTAAAGAACCTGCCTGCAGTGCAGGAGACTCAGGTTTGATCCTGGAAATGAAAACCTTCTCCACTCATTCCAGTATCCAGTATGGATGTGAGTTGGACTATAAGAAAGCTGAGCACTGAAGAATTGATGCCTTTGAACAGTGGTGTTGGAGAAGACTCTTGAGAGTCCCTTGGACTGCAAGGAGATCCAACCAATCAATCCAAAAAGGAAATCCGTCCTGAATATTCATTGGAAGGACTGATGCTGAAGGTGAAACTCCAATACTTTGGGCACCTGATGTGAAGAACTGACTCATTGAAAAGACTCTGATGCTGGGAAAGATTGAAGGCGGGAGGAGAAGGGGATGATGGAGTATGAAATGTTTGGATAGCATCACCAACTCAATGGACATGAGTTTGATCAAGCACTGGGAGTTGGTGATGGACAGGGAAGCCTGGCATGCTGCAGTCCATGGGGTCTCAAAGAGTCAGACATGACTGAGGAACTGAACTGAACTGACCAGTATTCTTGCATGGAAAATCCCATAGAAAATCCTGCTTTCTGGTAGTTGCTTGACCTGTGGAAGCATCACTGCAAACTTCACGTGCCATTCTCCCTGTGTGCATGGGACCAAATCTCCCCGTTTCATAAGGTCACCAATTACATTAGATTATGGGCTGTCTCAATGACTTCATTTTAACTTATTACCTCTGTAAAGACCTTGTCTTCAAATAAGATCACATTCTGAAAGACTACTAGGGTTACGATTTCAACATTTCTTTTTTAGGGGGCACAATTTAATCCACAGCACATGGCTTGTACATTTGTCACAAGTCATAGAACTGTGCACTTAAAATGTGTGCCTTATACTACAAAGTCAACTGTAGAAAAGCTTGACATCGATGAAAATTTTTGTTGTTGTCATTGAGTTTATTCGGTGGGAATTTGTAGGGCCTCAAACCCAGGAGGCAGCATCTCATGTAACCCTGAGAGAACTGCTTCAAGGATGTAAGGGGAACAGGAGTTTTGCAACAAAAGGCGGGGAGTCTGAACATCAAAAGGTTATTGTTAATTAAAGATCAGATATGTCAGGCTAAGGAATTTAGCACTTTTATACATGGGAAGATGCAAAAGTCTGGGCTTACTGAAATGATTCCTTTGATAAGCACCTCAGCTATCTGGAGTCAGTATCCTGTGTTTTCACATTGTGAGCATCCTCAGGGGAAATCTGGCATGTAAAATGCATATTAGAGAAGAGAACTTGCCTGCTGTCTCTGAATACAATAGTGCATTATAAGGTGAACCTTGATTTTGTCCTATATTTCCCCCAACTATACTAAACCCAGTATATTAAACTCAGCAAATAGATAACTCTTATCCCATTTTTCCTCATGCAAGAAATTAACCAACTCCTACAGAATGTTGCTTATACCTTACATAATTCAAGTGGTTTCCTAATGAAGAATTGACTTTTTAAATACAAGGATATGAATACAGAGTGGCAAAAATTTAGGATTCCAAGTGACTTTTAAACTTGTTATTTTGGTCTCATCAGTGGAGTGCAATGTTGAAGAGTATTTTTTTTCAGTGGTAAGAAATCTCACACTGTAATAAATTGATATCAACTTTATAAACCAAAGACTTGTGAAGTGAAAAACTATCATAAAGGTCAACAAGAATACCCTCGTTTTTGGAGACATGGAGAGGTTAGTGCTGTGCCCAAGTTCACACAGCTAGAAACTGGAAACCGCATTTCCTGACAACTCAACTCAGACCCTTTCCAAGCTCCGGCTCTGTCTACACTCAGTTCTTGCTATTTTCTGTGTGAAATGCAAGAGAGAGAAAGAAGAGTCTAACACAACTACCACAGGAAAGGGAGGACAAAATTTCATGTCCAAGAAAGTAAAGCTCTAATTGCTTTGTTCATGGCAAATAGATGGGGAAACAGTGATTTGCTTTATCTTTTGGGGCTCCCAAATCACTGCAGATGGTGATTGCAGCCATGAAATTAAAAGACGCTTACTCCTTGGAAGGAAAGTTATGACCAACCTAGACAGCATATTAAAAAGCAGAGACATTATTTTGTAAGCAAAGTTCTGTCTAGTCAAATCTATGGTTTTTCCTGTGGTCATGTATGGATGTGAGAGTTGGACTATAAAGAAAGCTGAGTACCAAAGAATTGATGCTTTTGAACTGTGGTGTTGGAGAAGACTCTCGAGAGTCCCTTGGACTGCAAGGAGATCCAACCAGTCCCTCCTAAAGGAGATCAGTCCTGGATGTTCATTGGAAGGACTGATGCTGAAGCTGAAGCTCCAATATTTTGGCCACCTGATATGAAGAGCTGACTCATTTGAAAAGACCCTGATTTGGGGAAAGACTGAAGGCAGGAGGAGAAGGGGATGACAGAGGATGAGATGATTGGATGACATCACCAACTCATAGGACGTGAGTTTGGGTAAACTCCAGGAGTAAACAGGGAGGCCTGGCGTGCTGCAGTTCATGGGGTTGCAAAGAGTCGGACATGACTGAGCAACTGAACTGAATTGAATTGCTTTGTATGATAAAAATGTAAAAGTAAAAAAACCAAAATTCACTCCAAAATTCAATTAATTGTCTTATTTTGTCTTTATTATGGATATGCAGTCTTTCCCGAAATTTCTGTCATGAGGAATTGATGTGTAAAGGCTTGAAAAACACTGAAAATTCTGTCTTAAGTGGTTCTACATCTACAATTTAAGTATATTTGTAAGAGTTCATACATGTACGGGCATGCATGCCCAGTTGTGTCGAACTCTTTGTGACTCCATATATTGTGGTCTGTCAGGTTTCTCTGTCCACAGAATTTTCCAGGCAAGAATACTGGAGTGGGGTTGCCATTTCCTCCTCCAGGGAATCTTTGTGACCCTGGGGTTGAACCCCTGTCTCCTGTGAGTCTCCTGCGTTTCAGACAGATTCTTTACTGGACTGGTCAATTAAAATACACTCTTATTTTTCTTAGATTGATAGAAAATTATTTTGTTTCAAACTTAGTGTAGACATAGAGAAAGAATGCCATAATCATTTTACTACTTAAAGCTAAGTGAAATTATTTTCTTCATTAAATAATATTTTTAACCAAAGAGACATAGTTACTGCAAAATAAATTATCTGAAGATCTAGTAACTTGAGATGTGATCTCTATGTAATTCATATATCACACACACACAGGTATATTTGTATTCATTCTTTCATTTCTTAATTCATTTATTCAACAAAAATTTGTTGAGCACTTATTATGGGCCTGTCTCTCTACCACCAAGTTTAAAACATAAAAATACAAAATGTTCTTTCTGTTTCCTTACCAGAAATAGTTACTTAGATGGTAACAACTGTTAGAACAAGATAAGTCCAGGCCATCTGTCAAATGTTTACCATTATCAAAAGTCTTCCTGAAGGGGGTTGCTACTTTGGCTCACCTTACCAGCAGTAATTTAATTTTTCCAAGTTTCAAAGTGTTCTAAATGCCTCAGACACAGCAGAGAAATAAAATAAGATCGCTGACTCTGGTAAGCTTACATGCCATTGGAAGAAACAAAAATAAACAAATAAATATATAACATAACATCAAGTAGTACAGAGTTCAAGAAAAACAATGAGTGTAATAGAAAGATAGGGAGAAGGTGGGGTGATGAGGGGGTGGTGACTTGTAGGGGGGGCAGGGCACTGCTATTCAAATAAGATGATCCAGAAAGTCCTTTCTGAATAGATGACATTTGTACAGAAACCTGAATAAAATAAAAGCAAGGCTATGTATATCTTGGGGGAAAGCTGTTTAGTCAAAGGAAACAGCAAAGGCAAAAATGTGATAGAAACATATTTAGTATATTAAAGCAAGGAGATGAGTTACAGCAAGGAGACCAGTGTGGCCAGCTTTCATGGAAAGGGGGAATGTGAGAGAAAATGTAGACCTTTGTCTTTGCATTTTAGAGTCACTGTGATGTGAGTGTTCTGGAGGGTTCTGGAATAACAAAGGGCACAATCTGATTTGCATTTCTAAAACATCGCTTTGTTTTCTATATGCAAATTAGGCTCTAGGAGAACAAGAGTAGGAGATGAGTTATAAGGCTTTTTGGTGGTTGTCCAGGTGAAAGCTTGGACAAGGATGATAATGATGACGTATGGCTGAAATTTTGACATATTTTGGAAGTAGAGCCAAAGGATTTACTAGAGTATTCTGGATATAAGGAAAAGAAATGTGACAGTTGGCGTTGAGTAACTGAGTAAATGGTGGTATCTGTTACTGAAATGGGAAAAACTGGAGAGAGGAAGACATCAGGGTCCAGCTCAAGGGCATTGGTAAGTTTGAGATGCTAACTAGACATCTAAATGGAGATGTCAAATAGTTCAACACTGAAGTCTGGAGTTCAGGGAGAACTCACAGCCAGAAATAAAGATTCAGGAACCACCATCCTATTGACAATTTTTAAAACCACAGGATTGCATGAGAGCCATAAGAAAGGAGTGGCAGTTGGAAAAGAGGAGAGCCAAAGACTGAATCCTCAACATTTTACGGACCTGAAAGAGGAGGAGGAGTCTGACAAGGAATGGCCAAAGGAAAATCCGGAAGCCTGGAGAATGTGGGATTCAGGAAAACAGCAGAAGAAAATATATCAAGATGGAAAAAATGATCAATTGAGTCAAAAGTGGTGAGAGAACAGGGTAAGGACTAAACGCTGATCACATGGGGATGAAGATGGGGCTAAGACCTTGACAACTCAGCCAGCATCAATGATCTCCATGAATACTAGCGGTGACTCCTGAACGAAGTAAGTGCAAGAGGGAATGGAAGGTAATGGTAATGTAGCCAACATGTAGTAGAAGTCTATGCCAAAGGTTGCGCAGGGGGGCGCCAGTAGTAAAGAACCGTCCACCAATACAAGAGACATAAGAGATGCGGGTCAATCCCTGGGTCAGGAAGATCTCCTGGAGGAGGACATGGCAAACCACTTCAGTACTCTTGCCTGGAGAATCTCATGGAGAGAGGAGGCTGGTGAGCTACTGTCCACTGCAAAGAGTTGGACATGACTGAAGCAACTATGCATGCATGTACATGCAATAAAGCAGGGGTCCCCAACCTCCACGATCTGATGCCTGATGATCTGAGGTGGAGCTGATGTAATTGGTAATAGAAATAAAGTGCATAATAAATGTAATGCTCTTGAATCATCCCCAAACCATACCCAGGCCCATGGAAAAATTATCTTCCATGAAACCGGCCCTGGTGCCAAAAATGTTGGGGACCACTGCAAGAACAGAGATTGGTGGTAAGAACTAGAGGAGAAACCATTTCATATAGTCTAGATTTTCTAGTTATAACTGTAAAATAGTTTCTGCTCTACAAACAATTTCATGTTGCTGGGAGTTTCTACATACACAGGCCTTTTCTTAAATTGTAAATTTTAATTTTCAAATGGCCATGGTAAAATAAATTTGAGTTCAGGATGCACTTTTTATATCTGCAAATGTTCAGCAAGAAAAACTGCTGAGAAATGTAAAGCCACCCAACCAACTCCAGGAGTTGGTGATGGACAGGGAAGCCTGGTGTGCTGCAGTCCATGGGGTCATGAAGAGTTGGACACGACTGAACTGAACTGAAAGCCACCCAGCATCTGAGAGTTCTTCTGAATTTCTCAGAGGACATAACCATTGCCATGCACACCAAAACTCAGTAAGTACTAGTTAGATTGAATTTGACACCACCAAATCCAGAGAAATTAAGGGTAAAAGAAATACCAAAACAAAATATCTGAAGTTGCCTGCAGATGAAGATTCGGCCAAGAAATCTTAAAGACCACTTTTATAAAATGTGGTACAAAGTTGAAGCAATTATGTGGGCAATTTGGATAAGCTACATCAAAATAAAATTTGGGAAAGCTAGATAAATTAACCAAATCACCCAACTGAAAAAGTGATGGATGGGGGCAATTTCTCATATTCTTATTTTATCCCTTGTGTTTTATATAACAGAAATAAGGGCTGAGCTCTTTCCAAAATGCTATATTAATTCTCCTTCTAATCATTAGAGATTTTTTTTCCCCCTGAGTTGGGCAGTATTCACAAGATCATTTCCTTTAATTAGAATGATTTTGACTGTGTGCTCTGGGTCAGACATCTCCTCACTGTGCACTCAAGACTCCATCCTCAGGAGAGGAGAGACAGCCTCATGTCTCCAGAGCTCCAGAGTGAGACCACCCTTCCCTGGCCTTCATACATCATTCAGGAGCCCTGAGTTATGGGCGAATTGTATGGGTCAACTCAAGAAGCTCTAACTCCTAAGTGGCCTTCATTGCCTCTAACCACCCCCATCCTGTCACATCCCTGGCTCTGCTCCAGTCCCTGACTCTGTCCTGAAACTCTTCTGCTATGCCCTCTGGGACTCGAGCCAGACATCCTCAAAACATCCAATCACTTCAACTCTCCTCTGGGGCTTTATCACCCTTCCTAAAGAAAGAGAAAGAAAGAAAGAGAAGTCGCTCAGTCGTGTCCGACTCTTTGGCACCCCATGGACTGTAGCTGACCAGGCTCCTTCACCCCTGGGATTTTCCAGACAAGAACACTGGAGTGGGTTGCCATTTCCTTCTCCAGGACTGCCCTTTCTAGTCCAACAGATAACTGGATCTCCCCAAGGGCAAGCTGCCCTTCAAATCCCCTCAAGAGGTGGTGACTTTCTCCCACCACCTCATACCCTGAGCAGGGAGCTTAGGAAAAGTCTTTCTGGGTTTTCACTTCCATGCCAGTCTATTCTTCCTAAAGACCTAGCTTTGCATTCCTCTTGTATCTCAAAAACCTTAGCATCCAGCTCACTGCCTTTCCCTCTCCATTTCTCTTTTTTAAAATATTTATTCATTTGTCTGAGTTGGTCTTAGTTACAGCATGTGGGATCTTTAGTTTCAGCATGTAGAATCTAGGGCCCTGACCAGGGATCATATCCAGGCCCCGATGCCTTAGGAGTGTGGAGTCTTAGCCACTGGACCAGTAAGGAAGTTCTGGTCCCAGTGATAACTTGATTCATATTAATGATGTTCCCAGTACCCCAACTCTTCATTCATGAAATGCCTCTCTGCCATAATCTTGATCTGAACAGTTCCTCAATCACAGATTCCCCCTGGTCATAATACAGACCTTGTCAAAATGAATAAATGCAACTCCTCCTTAACCTCAATTTCAAAAATTCTATTCTCTAACAAACAGCTATCCTGCTGCTCCGCCCCCTTTCCACTCACACTTCTCAGGTCTTCCTTTTCCCTCTGACCCAAACTTAAACACCATGTCAATCATTGTAAACCCTCCCTGGTGAACACTCTCAATCTCTTGCTCCTCTATCACTTTGTAACCCATCTTTAGCAAAACTTGAACCCTAGTCAAGCTCATTTCTCTACCTTCTCTACACTTGATCTCTGCAATGTGGCAAGAGTAAAAAGGGGTGGAGGGGAACATGCTGGTTGGTCTCATTTTAAATTCATGGCTTCCAATTTCAAGTGGTCTCTGTTCCTGCTCCCAAATTATGCTACATTTCCTTAGAACACCTTCTCTGTCACTTACTAAATGACCGTAACATACCTTCTCCTCTCTCCTGGACTTCCTTGTTCACTCAGATGGTAAAGAAGCTGCCAGCAGTACAGGAAACCAAGGTTCGATCCCTGGGTTGGGAAGATCCCCTGGAGAAGGAAATGGCAACCTACTCTGGGATTCTTCCCTGGAGAATTCCATGGTCAGAAGGCTACAGTCCATGCAGTCACAAAGAATCGGACATGACTAGCACCTAACACCTTCTTTCCTCTATCCTGAATCTTTGATGAAATTGTTCCAACCTTTCATCACACTCTTAAATAATGCGCTTTCTTTTCACTTCACTGAGAATATTCAGATCATCAGATAAGAACTTCCTCAAGTTGACCCACCTACCTTCATTGGCCCCCACACACTATAATTTTCTCCTGTTACTATGATCAGTGATCCTGAGAGAGTGGTCCTGAGTGCAGTAGCATCAGTATCACCAGGGATGTTAGAAATGTAAATTCTCAGATGGACTCAGACCTACTGAATCAGAAACTCTGGAGGCGGAGCCTAGAAATCTGTATTCTACCAAGTCCTTGGAGTGACTTTGGCACATGCTAAAGCTTAAGAGCCATCTGGGAAACATTTTGCTTAAAAGTCCTCCCCCAGAAACTGTTTTTAAATTTTAGGGGATAAGAGATGGATGGCAGAAGTTGTAAAAACTCCTCTAAGTGATTCTAATGGGCAGTTTTAAAAATCACTGCTATGACTCAATGATCAACACTCATATCTAAGGACAACCTTTCAATATGATCAATAGCTTCCTCCACCCTTGCCTCCTCAAAGACTTTTCTCCAGCAATTTCCTCTCTCTCTCGCTCTCTCTTACATCTTTGATTTTTTTTTCCTCTGCTAGAGCATTCCTATCTCCCTAAAACACGCTATTTTACCTCTTGCTAAAAAAAAAAAAAAAAAAATTCTCTTGACTCTATCTCCAGTTACTGCCCTATTTTTCTATTTATCTTTATAGCAAAACATTTTTTAGAATGGGATCTTTTTGATAC
>SJYV01006839.1:196143-227779 GCA_006410875.1 Neotragus pygmaeus
AAAAAAAAAAAAAAAAAAAATTCTCTTGACTCTATCTCCAGTTACTGCCCTATTTTTCTATTTATCTTTATAGCAAAACATTTTTTAGAATGGGATCTTTTTGATACAAAGCACTCTTGAGAGACGCCTCTGCTAATCATTTCCAATGCATATCTTTCCATTCCCATTCTCATTAAACTCAGTCTAATCAGCTTGTTTCCCCACCATCCTAGGAGATCTGGACTTGCCAAAGACAATAATAACCTCCATGTTACTCAAGCCAATGGTAGAGTCTCAGTCCTCATTGTACTGGATTTATCAGCAGAAGGTGACACTGTTGAGCATTCTCTCCCACTGGAAACCCTTCATTTTGTTTTCAGGAAATCATCTCTTCTTTTATCTTTTTTTCTCCCTGCTGTGCTGGCAGCACCTCCTCTGTCTCCTTTTGATTTCTCCTTAATGTGAGAGTCTCCAGACTCATCTTTGGCCCCCTTTCCTGTCTCTCCACACTCACTCCCTTGGTGATCACATCTCATTTAATGAACTTAAAGACCATCCAACACTAACATCTACAAGATTGCTATCTCCCAGTAAGACCTTGCTTCTGAACTCAAGACTGATAAAGCCATCTATCTATTTACCATGTCCCAACACCTCAGACTCAAGTGAACTCAACCTCAGACTCAACTGAACTGAACAGACACCTCCGGCTCAACATGTCCTAAACTGATTGCTAAACTTTCCTCCAAACGTGCTGCTCCTTCCACAGTTTCCCCCATCTCAACCAATGATCACTTTGTCCTTCCAGCTAGGAGTCATCCTTGGTTCCTTGCCTTCTCTCTTTGGTTCACACACACATACTCTATTCAGCCTGCCAGCAAATCCTGTTTGCTCTACTTTTCAAATGTATTTGGAAATCCAGCGTTTTTTATCATCTTCCCTGCATCCATCTATAAACTATCATCTTTCTTGCCTGAACTAGGCAACAGCATCCTCACTGGTCGCACGAGTTCATCCTTGTCTCACCACAGTCTATTATTAATTAGCCTAGCATCCAGAGAGATGCCTTTAGGATATCTCAGCCCTGGTCACCTTTTCACACAGAGCTCTCCAACAGTAAGAGAGAAGGATTTGACATGTCCCAGTAGAGCCATCCAGTTCACCTCCGATGTTTCTGGGTACGGAGCAGGGAGAAAGGTTCTGGGGTGGGAGTGGACTGAAGACATTTGGTGTGAGCTCCAAGGCCAGATCCTCACTGACATGAGGAGGAATAACAAGGATGAGTGATTACGGAGGAGTGATTTTGAATACAAGGTTAACAGAACTTGAAAATCTTACCCAGTTTTAGTAATGCAATCTGTTTAGCTTTATCCAAACCCAAGTGAATCTTTAACTAGAGATTTAACTGCGTTTCACCACTGGTGTCTTAAGATTCCTATTCAAACAGGTAAAGTCTAGCGAGACAGAATTGCCTTCACGTCACACATTTAAAGTGAATGTTATAAATGTTATAAAGTCTGTAAATCATTTCAGTTGCTTAATTAGACATAAAGCCAGATCTCAGAAATGTATAGCAGAAACAGCTTTAGTCTGAGATATGTGATTAGTCAGTGTTTTCTATCTGCTGGCAGTATACGGATCCTCCATTTTGTGAGTTTGTAGGCGAAAGTAATTTTAACTCAAGTAATTTTGCATGGATGAATTCTCAGCACGTCAGTGCCCTTATTCTTGGCGTGTGGAAAAGCCCAAAGCCCTGCATTTCTCTCAGCCTTTGGATCTATAATTTGCTCTATAATTTTCTTGCTCCCTTAGTTCATCTTCCCCTCATTGAAATTAGAAAATTTTATTCTTTTGTGAATGAAGCCCTCTTGACACCAACCTACCCCAAATGCAGGTAGATAACCCATAAATAATTTAAAGTTAAAAGAGCTGTCACTCTGAGGATTTCACTTGAATCTTGTTCTTAGAAGCTTCCTTTCATGTGAGGATCTGAACACTTTTTTACCAACATTACTGGATGATGATACCTGACAGTCTTCCTGCAGGTACCTAGGCCTGCTTTGAAAGTCTCTACCTCTGCCTGAAGCCTGCCAGGAGGACTCCATTGTTTCCAGAGAAATAAAACGATGCTTTGTAAAGGTTTTCCATTGTGGTGGTTGATATCTTTCCATTGACCCACTGGAATGTCTTTTATACTCTGGTAGAAATGTAGGACACAGTTAAAGTAGGCAGTATCTAAAGTCGATGCCCATTTTATATACCAATATCATGTTTACAAATATAAACTGCTGTGGCAGAACAATTATTTTCTTTCAATTCACAGGAGGATCCATAACTCCTTGATTTATTATAAGGGGATGTGTTTACTTGGTAGAGATCTGAATGTGACAATCTGAAATGGATATTTAATATGGACCTAATTGCTCCACAGGTAAAATTAGGTGCCATTCCTTTCTCCAGGGGATCTTCCCACCTCAGGGATCAAACCCAGGTCCCCTACATCACAGGGAGATTCTTTACCATCTGAACCATGAGGGAAACCCTCATAATAACTTATATTTCTTTTCTGATTAAGAGGTCAGTTTTTAAAATAATTTTTATTTCTGGCTGCACAGGATCTTCATTAATGCATGGGCTTTTCTCTATTTGCAGTGAGCAGAAGCCACTCTCTAGTTGCAGTGCTCAGGCTTGGCATTGCAAAAGCTTCTCTTGTTAAGAGCATGGGCTCTAGGCACTTGAGTTTCAAGAGTTGCAATGTGTGGGCTCAGCAGTTTCGGCTCAATAGGCATGGCGCATGGGCTTAGTTGCTCCGTGGCATGTGGAATCTTCCCAGATCAGGGCTCCAACCCATGTCTCTTGCATTGGCAGGCAGATTCTTTATCACTGAGCCACCAGGGAATCCCAGTCACTTTTATTTATGGCTAGAAATGTGGAATACATATAAATGCAAACTAATCCCATGTGGCAGTCACGGAGATGTGTCACTGAGATGCCTGTTCGAAGAAGGAATCATTGCCCAGCCTCCAGGAACGTGCCTGACTGACACCTCCAAATGTCATCTCCTTCGGCAGGCAAGTTCCTCAGGTTCCCAAATGAAGTCCTGCTTATCTCAGGGCAGCCCCCAAACAGGAACCAAGTAAGGCTATGGTGGCCAAATTTATGGCAACCAAAGTCAAGGAAATAGTTGACACTCCACTTTCCAACACAGGAGGCATGGGTTTGATACCTGATCAGGGAACTAGATTTCACATGCTGCAACTGAAAACTCCATGAGCCACAACTAAATAAATATTTTTCAAATAATATAATTTTAAGGACTAGCCATGGATTAGCCATTTCTGCCCAAAGCACTCCCTTCTAATGGGCTGTCTTTGCTCCTGAACTCCTACCAGCCTGGAAGAGACTGTCTACAACATAATCTGATAGTTCCCTTGTTTAATATTCCTTCCTCCCTTTTTTTCCCCACCAGTGTTAACCCCAATAACTCATTTTTTATTTTGATCAAGGTCAAATAATACACATAACATAAAATTTACCTTATTAGCCCTTTTAAAGGATACAGTTCAGTATCACACACATTGTTGAGACGGAAATTCTGTACCCGTTTAACAACTTCCCATCTGACCCTCCCCTGACCCTGGCAAGCACCGTTCTGCTTTGTGTTTCTATGAATTCAACAACAGTGTCTTGGAAAAAGCAAGAGAGTTCCAGAAAAACATCTATTTCTGTTTTATTGACTATGCCAAAGCCTTTGACTGTGTGGATCACAATAAACTGTGGAAAATTCTGAAAGAGATGGGAATACCAGACCACCTAACCTGCCTCTTGAGAAATCTGTATACAGGTCAGGAAACAACAGTTAGAACTGGACATGGAACAACAGACTGGTTCCAAATAGGAAAAGGAGTACGTCAAGGCTGTATATTGTCACCCTGCTTATGTAACTTATATGCAGAGTACATCATGAGAAACGCTGGACTGGAAGAAACACAAGCTGGAATCAAGATTGCCAGGAGAAATATCAATCACCTCAGATATGCAGATGACACCACCCTTATGGCAGAAAGTGAAGAGGAGCTAAAAAGCCTCTTGATGAAAGTGAAAGTAGAGAGTGAAAAAGTTGGCTTGAAGCTCAACATTCAGAAAACGAAGATCATGGCATCTGGTCCCATCACTTTATGGGAAATAGATGGGGAAACAGTGTCAGACTTTATATTTTTGGGCTCCAAAATCACTGCAGATGGTGACTGCAGCCATGAAATTAGAAGACGCTTACTCCTTGGAAGAAAAGTTATGACCAACCTAGATAGTATATTCAAAAGCAGAGACATTACTTTGCCGACTAAGGTCCGTCTAGTCAAGGCTATGGTTTTTCCTGTGGTCATGTATGGATGTGAGAGTTGGACTGTGAAGAAGGCTGAGCGCCAAAGAATTGATGCTTTTGAACTGTGGTGTTGGAGAAGACTCTTGAGAGTCCCTTGGACTGCAAGGAGATCCAACCAGTCCATTCTGAAGGAGATCAACCCTGGGATTTCTTTGGAAGGAATGATGCTAAAGCTGAAACTCCAGTACTTTGGCCACCTCATGCGAAGAGTTGACTCATTGGAAAAGACTCTGATGCTGGGAGGAATTGGGGGCAGGAAGAGAAGGGGACGACCGAGGATGAGATGGCTGGATGGCATCACGGACTTGATGGGCACGAGTCTGAGTGAACTCCAGGAGTTGGTGATGGACAGGGAGGCCTGGCGTGCTGCGATTCATGGGGTCACAAAGAGTCGGACACGACTGAGCGACTGAACTGAACTGAACTGAACTGAATCTGCTGACAGGTTGTTTTATTTCTTTTTATTTTAAAAAATTCTGGCTGTGCTGGGTCTTCATTGTGGCACATGGGCTCTAAAACCTGTGAGCTCAGTAGTTGCAGTGCAAGGGCTTCGTTGCCCCACAGCATGCAGATCTCAGTTCCTTGACCAGGGATCAAACCCATGTTCCACTGGACCACCAGGGAAGTTCCCATGCTGAGAGATTAAACACAAGTTATTAAAGAGAAACATGAGTCTCCCTAACGTAGGTATTTTGCATTATGTATCTGAGAGAAAAAGAGCTGTCTTTACGTGAGCTGGAAAAGTCAGCAAGATGAGTAGGTTTTTTCAGTGAAACAGGAAGCAAGATCATGATCAGAGAGTAAAGAATAGAGAGGAAATGTGGAGAAGGAAGGCGAACTGGTTGTCTGGGAGAGTATTTAATTGCCTATTCCCTCTGAGGTTTGAAGTTTAGAGGAAGATGAATGATAAAATGTTCAATGTTATGCAGCATGCTTGAGATGCCTAGAAAGAATAACAGCATTTATATATAATCACTGTGAGATGTAATCACGAAAAGACATACAGTACACATTTCAATCAGAATGTGTTATGTTGGTGGAACTGTAAAAGTGATATAACTTATCACAATAGGGCTTCAGGCCATCATTCTCCTGTATTAGAGTTAAGATGGGAGCATTTTGTATTTTAGGAAAGAACTGTTTTATTCTTTGTGAATTAGGATAAAGGACCACCAATCCTTTAAGAATATGCTGCTTCTTTATGGCAGGAGAACTTACAGATCATGAGTAATGGCTTATGTTACAGAAAGAAATGAATATTCACCAACAGCAGAGAAGAGCATGGTTAACTCCTCTCTGCAAGGATATTAACTTCTTGCATGTCCGGCTTTATTAAATATTTAGCTGCAGTTGAAAACCTGTGAAAAGCAAAACCTTCAGTCCATACATTAGAAGAATTAGAATGCATCTCAAAGTTTATTATCTGTATTTTGACCAAGGAACACTGGGTGGATTTTGCTAGTGCTTTATGTAGGATGTATTGAGTTCTTATATTTCAATAAATAGAATTTATCCCCTGTTTACATGATAAAAAAGTGTTTTAAGACGGAATAAATGATGAACGGTGGCAAATTTTTCTGTTGGTCAAAATAAAATGAGTGCTGAGGTTTATCTTTGAAGTTGACCATTTTAGAGTCATTGGTGACCGTGACAAGAGCAGATTTTGAGAAGTAGGGGGGAAGAGAGCCTGATAAGAGGAGATTTCAAAGAGGATAAAAGGAGAATCACTGGAAATATGAATATAAATAAACCCCTCCTCTAAAAGGTTCTCTCCAAGAACAGAAAGTCATAGCTGCAAGAGCATATAGGACAAGGGTGGCTTGTTTAAATGGAAGATCCCATGGTTCTTTTGAATGCTAACAAAAATGACACAGTGTGAGTAGAAGTGATAGTGCAAGAAGAGAGAAGTCATTGAAAAGTAGAGGGAAAATGGAAACTACTGATGAAATAGAGGAATTGGCTCTAGATAAAGTGAGGGAGAAGAGATCAACCATGGTCACTGGAGATTAAGGCAGAGAAAAGGTGTATTAGATTTACTAAGGGAACATATCAAGTTCTTTTTTGGATTGTTTTTTATTTTTCAGGGAAATACAAAGCAAAGTTGATCCTGAGAAATGGGGAGATAGTGGAGGTTTGGGAGAAAGCAGAGGTACAAACTAGTTAGTCACCTGGGACAGTTCTTAATTGTCTGTCCTTCCTGTGGAATGTTTCCGGCAGAAACTCCCTGTCAAATCCATAAGAGCCTTTGTCATGGCTGCAGATGGTGACGGAGAGGAGAGCTCACATTCTAAATCTGGTTAATTCCATCTTCTCTAAGACTTCAACCTGCTGGATAAGCCTAGGAATGAGGACCTCGCACAAGATGGACGAATACTGATTCCTTCCATGGGAGTTTTGGCCCTGGAGATGAATGAGTCCGTCTCCTTCTGGAAAGTCTTGATTGGTGGAAACGCAAATCCTTATTTCATGTCATGAGAAAATGAGAAGCACATTTGTGGGGGTGCAGCTGGGGAAAAATAAAACATATGTGCATAAATCACAAAGTGAGAGAATCCTGAGTGCCTTGTTAATCCTAATTCTAGGCATTCCTGCATCCTAGACCTTCAATTGCAAGAGAATCCTTAATAGCTCTTGTTATTGTTCAGTTACTAAGTTGTGTCCGACTCTTTTGAGACCCTATGGACTATAGACCTCCAGGCTCCTCTATCCATGGGATTTCCCAGGCAAGAATAATGGAGTGGGATGCCATTTTCTTCTCCAGGGGATCTTCCCAACCCAAGGATAGAACCTGAGTCTCCTCCATTGGCAGGTCGATTCTTTACCACTGAGCCATGGGGAAGCCCCCTTAATAGTTTACCATACCCCTTTTGGCTTGACATACTTTGACTTTGGTTTCTATCACATGCAACTGGAAGATTCCAAAGTAAGCCATGCTCCACCATGGCCAAACTTGTGAATAAGCAGAATAGGCACTAAGGGTATACAATGTGAGAGATTCAGGAATGTGAAACTTCTTTAGCAAAGCATCTTCCCCCAACTCACCAACCATGATTTATGAAATTCCACAATGAGGATGAAAGGGAATTACCATTTACAGAGCATTTCAAGAATCTAACCCTAAGCTAGGTGTCTTAAAAATATTAATATTATCTCATTAAGACATTAATATTATCTCATTAAGTCCTTTGGCACTGGAGAAAAGCTTATCTTCCAGAGCCTATGGAAGAAATATCTCTTCCTAAAATACATGCATATGTGTCTAAAATATTATTGCATATGCTATTATTCTAACTTAAGGTGAGAGTACATTAATTGTGATACTTATAAATACTGTTTTTGTTGTTCAGTCACTAAATCATGTCCAATTCTTTGTGACCCCATGGACTGCAGCATGCCAGGCTTCCCTGTTCTTCACCATCTCCCAGAGTTTGCTCAAACTCATGTCCATTGAGTTGATGATGCCATCCAACCATCTCATCCTTTGTCCCCTCCCTTCTCCTCCTGACTTCAATCTTTCCTAGCATCAGAGTCTTTGCATCAGGTGGCCAAAGTATTGGAGGACTTTAGCATCAGTCCTTCCAATGAGTATTCAGGGTTGATTTTCTTTAGGATTGACTGGTTTGATCTCCTTGCAGTCCAAGGCACTCTCAAGAGCCTTCTCCAGCACTGCAGTTCAAAAGAATCAATTATTTGGTGCTCAACCTTCTTTATGGTCCAACTCTCACATCTGTACATGACTACTGGAAAAAAAAAATACAGCTTTGACAATATGGACCTTTGTTGGCAAAGTGATATCTCTACTTTTTAGTATGCTGTCCAAGTTTGTCATAATTTTTCTTCCAAATTTTAAAATTATGATTAAATGATAAGAATCAGAGAGGTAAGAAAATGTGAATTCTTGAGCTGGAGACCAAGACATTGAAAATAAGATTACAGTAGACGGAGGGCTGGAAGTGTAGTGGCAGCCATAAAGAACACAAGAGCAGACAGGGGTAAATCAAGCATAAAATGAGAAGCTGTAGGCAGTTGCTGAAAGAAACACATCCAGACATATAAAAAAGTATCTGGGAAGGAGAGAGACTGGTGTGTGGCAATGCCTATTACTGGAATCAGTCATTGCTTAGTATGTCAGGTGAGTATTCTCCACTGGATTATAAGGTTGGAAGGGATTACACAAAAAGGAATGTCCTTAGTTATCAGAAGTTCAAAAGAGAAACATCTGCCTGGATTCAGACTGAAAGCCAGCCGTGGAAGAAGTATGTGATATAAAAAATAAATGCCCATAAAAGCCAACTCTATCTCATGGAAAGCTTTTTATTTTCAGTTAGAATAAATAACAGGATGTTGTACTTATTGAAATTTAGCCACCAAACAGAAAGATATCCAATGTATATACATTTATACAATATATACATGAGATAGATATTGGATATCTCTTTGATTTGGTAGCAAAATTAAAATGTAAAAATATGAATATAAACAAATATGTATATTTATGTGTAATACTTTATAAATATTATTATAAGTATTATTAAGTAAAAATTCCTGGGAAGGATTCAATGTCAAAGGGGCAAGGCTGTCATTTGAGATGGATAAATTCTTTAGCAATGAATTATCTGAAGAGAAAAAGGTCAATAGTAAAATCCTTACACTCACCCCAGGTTTAGAACTAGGAAATCTACCCATTTAAACTACTTATTGGATAGTTTAAATCTTTGTTCTAGAATTTTGCTTTTCCCAGGATTCAGGCTGTGCTGAAGGAGAGCTGTTTACAACCTGAGAATGTGTGTGCTAAGTCACTTCAGTCTTGTCTGACCATTTGTGATCCCGTGGACTGAAGCCCATCAGGCTCCTCTGTCCATGGGAGTCTCCAGGTAAGAATACTGGAGTGGGTTGCCACGCCCTCTTCCAGGGGATCTTGCCAACCCAGAAATTGAACCTGTGACTACATCTCCTGCATTGGCAGGCAGGTCCTTTACCACTAGCACCACCTGGGAAGCCACAGTCTGAGAAGGGTTCATCCAATTATTTGAGGCTCAGTTCTCCCTTCCCAATTTTCTTTTCCCATCTGAGTCTTATTTGAGAGACTTGTCTTTAAGCAGTTCTCTAATCAAGGTGTAGAAAAAATATTTCTGAACAAAAGGAATTTTAATGTTTTGCAAAATGGCCAAATGTGATTTGAAAGGAATAATCCAAAAAGTTAACATTTTGCCCATTATCACAGAGACAGAGAATGCTAGATCTGAAAATGAATTTAGGAACCACTTCATACAAAATGCTTATTTTGTTCATAGGTTAACTAAGGCCCAGATAGCCAAAAAGATAGGACTACTGTTCACAGTGACCCGACCAAACAGTTAGGAGATCAGAGATGTTCCACTCACAGCACCAATTTCTTCTGAAACATACCTTCTAGGACTTTTTTAAGAACTTTCATAAACTC
The DNA here is from genome assembly GCA_006410875.1 of Neotragus pygmaeus. Lineage (NCBI taxonomy): Eukaryota > Metazoa > Chordata > Mammalia > Artiodactyla > Bovidae > Neotragus > Neotragus pygmaeus. The sequence goes on from SJYV01006839.1 coordinate 205,950, forward strand.
CTGATATCATTTGAATCTACACATTAATAGCTAACATAAAAAAGATCACTAAAAAGATGATTAATTAAAAAATCTCAATAGCACATACCCTTGTGAATGAAACTAAACAATTCATTAAAATTGGAAAGTGGGCAAACTGTATATCATAAAAGTAATGCTCTATAGTTAAATTTATCCATGTACTACATAGATAATCACCATAAAGTTACCCCCCAAATCCTATTTATTATAGCGTGACCAAAAATGGCTCTGGAAAAAAAAAAGCAGTACCCTAGAAGGAGTGATTATTAACAAAGAATATCCAACTGATGGTCTTCTTTCCATCAAGAGCGTTGGCAGCAGAGCACAACAACAGATCTTCATCCAGGAAGACAGCTGAGAAAATATAGACTAGCTGGACAGGGAGAGCAGAACCAGGAATTTGATTAAATTCAGGAACTGTTCTGAACAGAAAATGTTTGTTAAAACATAAGAATGAAGGCACTGATTAAATAGTCAAACAGGCTAGATTTCCCTGAAGTGTTCCCTTCCCTGAGATGGGGCGGGATGCAGAGACGAAAGATGTCAACCAACTAGACAGGGGTCCAGAAATTCAGACAAGGTCTTTTTCAGGGCAGTTAAGGAAGGATGGAAAGAGAGGAACTTCAGGAAGAAAGGTAAGAGATGAACTCTTCAAAAATGTGAGGAATGTGGGAATAAAGTTGAGGCAGGCACCAACAGAGAGTCCATCGAGAACACAGATTGGGTGAGTATGTCACTGGGTCACGATCAGATCCATCCAGTGGACAAGAGATGCTGTCTGGTTCAGCTGGCCAGCTTATTCTGTCTTAACAGACCCTCTGATGAGACAACCTGGGGCCTCAGCCTAACCCAGTGACCATGAATCATGTGCTTCAACACTAAGCCATTTTAACATAATGCCAAACAGAAGTGAAGAAAATAGTGTGCCTGCCCAAAGGAGCAGAAATAATGGGCCAGCTCTCCCTTTAGTGCATTAACCTTCAGGGGAGAAAAGAGCTTTAAGGACAGAGGATGCAGCAGCTTCTCAGGCATTAAGAAGATTAAGGGAAATAGTACTGGACTGAAGCAGAGAGGAAATGGTTTGCCCATCTTGGAGAGGACATTTCTGTTGCTATTACCCCTATGAACCATCTTCACCCTCGGTTCCAAATTGGGCCAGACCAATGGGATTTGTTGAGCCAATATATCAAATTAGTCCTGCTGAGGAGACTCTGGAGGGAGGCCTGGAGCCAAAGAGTGCAGTGAAATTTATCTAAGTGACAGGACACTTATAGGTGAAAATGGAGTTTCTAGCTGCCACTGTAGACAACAAAGCTAAAATGATGCTAATTAGAAAGCCTGCACCTTTAGCTCCAGGAAGAAAGGAAGATTCAGAGAGCAGACCAATGTCCACCTAAAGTATTACTAGGCTGGAACTTGGGTGAAAATGTCTTGAACACAATCAGAAATTCAGAGATTTCCAGCACCATTAGGCGGACATGAGGGCTACAATAATGCACTCCTTCCACATTCACTGGATTAAGAATGATCAAGGTCACACAAATATTGCAAAAGCAAATAAACTGTCTACTTAGCTTTAAGGCAAGAGGATGTGGGAAGATATTCAGCAGCTGAGTAAACCCTGAGAGGCCCTGAGGGGCCCCCTTCAGCATGGAAAGCTTCCCTTCCATCACCTTCAGGATGTAGGAGGCATAAATTGTGCTTAGCAAAGTCATAGGAGTCATCCAAACTTCTCACTGTAATGTGGTCACCTTCAACAGACCACAGCCAAACACATTCTACTGATTTATGCTCTTGAGGGTTCACAGCAAGTTCATCTTCTTCATGTGGACCAGCTAAGCCCTCCCTCTCCCCAACCAAACTTCTCTGTCTCAAGTAGGGTTTCTCAGGAAGTAGCCTCTAAGAGTTTAACGTGCAGAATGTTTACCTAGGAGAGGCTTAAGTTTCAACACTGGGACAAAGAAGGAAAAGAAGCAAGATTTGGCCGAAGTTGAGCCATGACGCAGATCTATGACAGCTTCAGTCAATGTCATGGCAGTTCTGATGTAAGATGGGTCTTCAGAGTTGTCCTGAGCTGGGCCAAGATGGCTAGAAATTTAAACCCTCCCTGATCAGATCAGTCACTGGATGTGGGCTACTCCAGGAAAGGGTACAATCAACAGACAGGGGAGCTTATTGTGGCTCAGCTCTGAGAAGCTGACAGCTGAAGGCTGGTATTGACAGCATCCCAGCAGCTAGAGCAGTAGATTCTTCCTTAAAGGCAGATATGGATATAGCACATCACATTGTCCATCATATGCTGTCCACATGTTTCCTAAATTCCCACACAACTCCAGGAAGCAAACATGGAATTGAACTTTGAACCTCCCCAACCTTTTTCAAAGCAGAAACCATAGGAGGAAAAGAAAAAATGCCAAGCATGAAAAATGTTTTGATGCTAAGCGCCTTGAAGAATTAAAGTAACAGCCTCTGGTGTTGCAATTATGAGACAAAGATTGAAAGGTGGCTCTGCTTTAAAATAGTGAAGGCATCACCGATGAGAGGGACATGAGTTTGAGTAGGCTCCAGGAGTTGGTGATGGACAGGGAAGCTGGTCCCATTGCTGTAGTCCATGGGGTCTCAAAGAGCAGACAAGACTGAGAGACTGGACTGAACTGAACTGAATGTCTTCCCTTTGTCCCCCTTCTGTGAAATGTTCACAAGTTTCACTCAATCAGTGACTTCCTGTTGAGGGTCTGCTATGTGATCAGCATTGCACTAGACCCAGCTGTGGGAGATGCTAGAGAAACGCTCGACAAGATCTCTAACTTTGAGGACGTATATGGGAAGGGAGCATAAATACACAAGAGCATAGGAGAACATCTTTTTGCTCAACTACAAGCTCTTGGCAGGTTGAGAGAGCATAGTATAATGTGATATAGCAAATTTTTACTTAATTACAGTATGAACTTGGTCACATTATTGATGTGACATTGATCAAGGCAGTTACATCTCTAAGGACCAGTTTCCTTTTTTATATTGAAGTATGGTTGATCCATAATATACAAACTAAAGGTGTACAATGTAATCATTCACATTTTTAAAAGGTTATACTCCATTATAGTTATTTTAGAATATTGGATATATTCCCTAATGTTATACAGTATATCCTTGTAGCTTATTTTATACCTAATAGCTTGTACCTCTTTTCCTCCTACTCCTAGACTGCCGCCTCCAACCCCACCTAGCGTACTTAGCTTACCAGTGTGTTGTGAAAATTAAGTAATTCAAAGGTTGTCAGCATGCTTTGTAAGTTATGAGAGGCAATGCAGACTTGCTGCTCCTTTCATATCCCACTCTTAGTGCGTCAGAGAAGGAAAAGAAACACCACTGGGCTGGAGAAGTTAAATTTCAGAGGATAATCGATCGTTCGAGCAAAGGCTGCGAACTGGCTGCTCCTGTGATGTATTCTGGGTGACGTTAGTCTTGTCTCTTCTAAACACCTTTAGAAGGGGTGAATCATTCTAAACATGTTCCAGGTTCAAGTCAGGCACATCCTTCCCACTGTCTGTAAAGCCCACTGATGAAGAAGCACTGGGAACAGAGTGGGGTCAAAGTGTTTGTTATCAAACTTCTTGCGGCAGCACGGAGCGCACGTGGGAGGAACTTCCTGCGGAAGTGGCCTGTGTGGGCGGAGTCTGAGGAAGATGGAACCAGGAACATGACTGATTAGTTTATTACCCTTTATGGAGGAGGCGGGAGGGTTAAGTTGAGGTTTAGAGTTGTCATGGGTAAACAGTAGAGTGGGGAGGGGAGGAGGCTCAGTCATTCTTGTATGGGTAGCGTGGCCCTGTCTTGTCCCAAATGTCACAGTGCAGCTCTGTCTGAACACTGTATCTATTCTGTGAACAGGTTTATGATCCTCCAGAAAAGTCACAGCTTTGCTGGCAGCAAAGCCATTTTCTTTATTTCTCATATCTTCCGTGCCACCACATGTACACATCTGCATAACTCTCTGGGTTTCTTTAGATGCCTGAATTTGCTACGCTTATAGGCAGAATTGTGTCCCCCCAAAATGCATATGTTGAAGCCCTAATCAAAGTACGTTAGACTGTGACTGTATTTGGAGATGGGGCCTTCAGAGAGGTGATCATATTAAATGACGCTATTAGGATGGACTCTAATCCATTCTGACTGCATCCTTATAAGAAGAGGAGAGAACACATGGAGAAACATCATTGATGGACCACACAGAGGAAGGGCCTCGTGAGGACACAGGAAGAAGATAATCATCTGCACAAGCAGAGAGGCCTCAGAAGAAACCAAGCCTGCCAACACTGTGATCTTGAACTTTCAGTCTCCAGAACTGTGAGAAAAAAATTTTCTGTTGTTTAAGCCCTTCAGTCTGTGGTACTTTATTATGGCAGCCCTAGAAAAGGAATACAGTTACCTTCCCTTCATTGAAATAGGACAACTTGCGAGTGACAGTCCAGGCTGAGAGAAGGCTAACTCTGCCAGGAGAAAGCTTTAGAGGAACTGATATGAAGAATGGTTTTGCTCCTTGGAAGAAAAGCTATGATAAATCCAGACAGCATATAAAAATGCAGAGATATCACTTTGCCAACAAAGATCCTTATAGTCAAAGCTATGGTTTTTCTAGTAGTCAGATACGGATGTGAAAGTTGGATCATAAGGAATACTGAGCACCAAAGAACTGATGCTTTCATATTGTGCTAGAGAAGACTCTTAAGAATTCATTGGACTGCAAGGAGATCAAACCAGTCAATCCTAAAGGAAATTAACCCTGAATATTCATTGGAAGGACTCATGCTGAAGTTCCAATACTTTGACTATTGATGTGGAGAGCTGACTCATTGGAAAAGATCCTAATGCTGGGAAAGATTGAGGCCAGGAGAAGGAGATGATAGAGGATGAGATGGTTAGATAACACAGCCGACTCAAAGGATATGAATTGAGCAAACTCCAGGAGATAGTAAAGGATAGGGAAGCCAGGCATGCTGCAGTCCATGGGGTCACAAAGAGTTGGACATGACTTGGCGACTGGAAAACAACAACTTGAAGCATGAATTAGAATGTGGCCAGCGGAGAAGGAGGAAAGGCAGAGAATCTGGAAGTGTGTGGTCCCTACAACAGTAGCATCAGCCTCGCGTGGGAACTTGTTAAAAATGCAAATTCTAACCCCCCCCCACCCCACCCCCCACTGTCTTACTAAATCAGAATCTCTGAGGAAGGGGTCAACCATCTGTATTCAACAAGCACTCCAAGTGATGCTGTTGCTGGCCAGGGTTTAAAAACCACAGCCCTACGGTAGACGAGAAGGCTCCCAAGTGCAATCACGAGTAGTTCAGTGTAGCTAATAAATACTAGCATGACTCAGAAAAGTTTAAAGAGAGAAGTGGGCATTGATTGAGGCCTTGAAAGACGTAGAAGGTGGGTGGTATGAGGACGAGGAGAGGCAGTCGGGGATACAGAAATAAGGAGTGGAAGCTCCTGCCTCTGGGTTAATCTTTAGCTTAGGACTTGAGGTCTAAACACTGCAGTGCCCTAAGGTGAACATGACCCTAAAATTAAGATGCTTAGGACCAAGGGCACATTATTCCAGATTTTCTACCATGACAAAGACTTATGAAGAAGTTCTTCAACATTCATCTGAAGTGAAAAACGCTTAGAATAGTCTATCCAAAAAAGTTTAAAGTTCTCAGGCTGAGAATTATGGTCATTGGAAGAGATATTTTAAAGCCAAATTGAAGAGGATGTAAAAGTTTCATTAATCGTCCAGAAGGCATCCTTTGTGTGGAATGCAACCTCGGCTTATAGGCTTTTAGTGAAATTAAATCTCTTCACACCTCGCCAAACTTGTGACTTTCCCGTATGAGGGAACTGGAGCCCACCTCCCGGAAAAGGGTTGCCGCAGTGCTCATCTGCCAATGTTTTACTGGCGAGGGGTGGGGATGGGGTAATTGATGCAGCAGCCGAAGAACAAAAACCATGAGCCCAGTGGAGGAAAGACAATCTCCATCAGGATACTTTGGACTTAATGAAATTTGTTGTTAGCAAATTGAGTCCTTCAAATCTAAGATTGGAAAGTTGTAGTCAGTCTTTCATTCAGGCTGGGTTGTTTCTGTTCTTTTGTGTTTACAGAATCGATCTGAGTTGCTTTTGCTTTCCCATGCCACATGAATGCCTCTGACCAATTATTCATCCTTTCTGCCCTCCTGACGGGGATGCGTTTGTGTGCTGTAAATCATCGTCCCATTCAGTGTATTTGCTTGAAACTTGGTTTTCTGTGTTGACAGTGAGGGACTAATTTGCATGCTTCTGTCTCCTCCCTTGCTCCATACCTTGCACAGATGTGATCATTTAGGCTTTAGCTTTTTTGCATCCCTTTATAGCATGAACCCGTTTCTTCATGTTCATTTAACTGCACCCTGAGAAATTATCTATCCAAATACTTGGTGGCAAAAGGCAAGAGCAGATGGCTCCAAAACTGAAATGGGAGTTCTTCTGAAAACTCAGAGGGAAAGATTGTGTTCAGAGACTGGATTATGTGTATTTTGCATTTTTTAGTTCCCATAAAAAAGTTGACTTCCTCAAATCAGATATAGATTTGACGAAATCATTTATTCAGCAATGGCTTTTTTGCCCTTCTTTAACAGTGACAAAATATTTGAGCATTTTCTTTTCTCACTGATAACAAAACTATTCAAATGCACTGCCATAATATTTATTTAATTAGTTTGCTGAAATCTCTCTATGGAGAAACAAATTCAACTTTACTCTTTCTTTTTTAGACACAAAATGAAGCTGACTTCTAGCGCTACAATATTTCACTGTGTTCTGAGCCTCGCAAAGATGAAACTTGGAAAATACGAATTTAAAAGTCGCCTCATATAAACTGTACTATTATTTTAATCAGCACTTCTATTCACTTTCTTTTTCTTTTTTTATTTACCAGCTTTCCTTCTGATTGTATCATAATAACTGTCTAGACACTGTTCCCAACTGTGATGGATTCTAAGAGACTGTACAAATGAGGCCAGAAAAAAATAAATTAGCAGTACTCTGCACTAAAGTGCCTCAATTTAAAGCATTATGAATAGAAAAAGCACTGACCACTTACATATCAGCTAAGATAGCCTACTATCCATTTTCTTCAAGGTTGTGATTAGAAAGTTCTTATCCAACTTGCTGTCCAAAGGTATAATAAATAATGACTTACAACAATATGTTTCTAGGTTCTCATTTAACTTTTTGTTTTATACTAGATGCATGGGAATCTAGATTTGAAGGTTAAGTTACAACTTCAGTTATAATGGTCTTAGAGATTGGTCTTAGGAGTTTCTGACTTCTTCAGTCACTCGCAGGACTGTCATCAGATTCAAAGCCATAGTTACTAAGGTTTTACTTGAAGCAACACAACAATAACAATGACAATAAATAAAGTCAGAAACAATTCTCCCAGTTGATACTTAATCAGTAGGAACTGGTATAATCATAATGAAAGATTTTTCAGCAGGTTGAAAATCAGTTTATACCTTAAGCATCCCCTAATCCAGGGTCTTACCACTCCTCTTCTGCAGCCTCAGTCCCTTCTTTTAATGACCTGACACCTAAAGTTTAACACCTGGCCCAGTAGGGCAACTCCATTCATGGTATGTTCTGGTTGGCTATTACTGATTGATAAGCAAATATGCTATAAGTATTTTTCATGTCATTCCTGATTAAACTTTATCATTTACCATCTCAGCTAATGTTAGTATCCAGTACAGTCAGATGAAAAGGGTCTCAGAACAATTCCAACGTGCATGAAACAAAAAGCTAGAAGAAGTCATGAAGGGGGAACAAAAGAGGATGCATTGGGAGAGGATTTCTGCTGTAAAGCTTCAAAAAGACTTCTGCATTTGCAAACAAATCTCTATTTTAGCATTCTCTTTCAGGTCAACTTATCTTTGCCAATTGCCTGATTGCCCTATAGGATTTTCTCAGAGATAGGATGACTTGCTGTGTTCTGCAGTATGTCACAAGATATGTTAAGTCCCCAAGGTTAGAATTTGGAAATATTTGTAGGTGGGCAAGATTCTACCTACAAGCTTATATGGATTCAGTAGATGGTCCCCCAACCAGACCTCTTTACTGAACCAGGGCACCCATCCCCCAGCAGCTGGTGTTAGTTCCTTCTAGTGGTTCACAGATGCCCCCTCTTATTTGTGTGTGTGTTTGTGTGTGTCAGCCATGGAGAACACCCTTGCCTGGAGATGCCTAGGATATGTTCTTCCACCACCATCAGAATATCTTGCTCCCAGGGACAGATTCTGGGCAGCCCAGGTGGCTCAACAGGTTAAAAAAAATCCACCTGCAATGCAGGAGATGCAAGTTTGATCTCCAGGTCGGGAAGATTCCCTGGAAGAGGGCATGGCAACCCACTCCAGTATGCTTGCCTAGAGAATTCCACGGACAGAGGAGCCTGGTGGGCTGTAGTCCAGAGGGTTGCAAAGAATCAGACACGACTGAAGTGACTGAACACACACAAGGATAGATTCTCCCCTTGTAGGAGAATTCTGTGGTGCCATTATGCTCCAGAGCCCATCATGCAATCAGGCTGAGCTAGATACCATGCTTTCGTTTAGCTTCTTCTCCTGCACTACCCTGCTGTCTTTGTGGCCTTGAAGACTTGTCCTAAATCACTCTCTGAAAGAATCCCTGTGTCAGTCAATAACCCAATACAACTCTTTTTCTTGGAGGCAGAACTAAAGACTTTTTTCCTAAATATAAATGACAAATATATATATATATTTTTTAGACTTTTACCAAGTCTAATTTTTAGACTTTTATCATCTAATTTTTAGACTTTTATCAAATTTGAGGGATATTAATAATGTTTAATATTGATTTTCTACCAATTATACTATGACAAATCTAAAATAGAACATAGTTCTGTGTTTTATTCTGTTGCAATACTTTGTTTTCTTTTTGTGGGACTTTCATATTTGAAACTCATGTTTTCCCTGTTTCTGATTATCCTGTATGTTCAGACATAAAGGAAACTGTCAATACTTTGTAGATTATAGTTAGCACCTCAGCTAGTAGAAAAGGCATCTGGGTAGTTTTGACTTGCACTCCCGCATCCATTCTCTACCCTTCTCCATCCTGCTGTGAGCCCCAAGACTTTAACTTCTGACAACTTCACCATCAGCCTTCTTTGCTCTCCAACTTTCAGTTCAGCCAATGGGAGACATTCGTTAAGAAATTGAAGGATTAGTGAAGAATGAAAAAAAGCATCTTTATTCCAATAGCCTTCCTGCCAGGTCATTACAGGCAGACTCTGACCCTTTACCCAAGGCCCCACTTTCTACAGGGCAGCCCTTTTCATTGTATGTTCTGGTAACTTAACTGCTCCCCACCCAGACCCCTCAAAACCCCTGCTTCTGCTGGCCCTAAGAATTGCCCTATCCTTTGTTGCTTAACCTTGCCCACTTCATTGTACGTGCTCTCTTCATTAAACTCCCTTCAATGGTCCCTTTGAGAGCGTGATATTATGCCTGGGCCCTGGGTGAAGCAATTGAAATGCCTAACTTGGCTAACACTGCAATGGAAAATATTTCTTACTAGGGAAAAAAAATGAATCTGGTAAAAATATGGAAGTCATTCCTAGGGTATCTGATTACTCAGGAACTCCAATACTCATTGTTACCGATTGATGTTTTGGGTTATAGTCATTCAATCATTCCTGTTTTCATTTATTCCATAACCAGGTATTGATCACCAACTAAGATTGATGCTCTGTGAACTATGGTAACCACGCAAGGCACAGAACCATAGTGTCAGGCACAACATCATAAATTTCTCCTTGTGAATGATGCCCAGGTTACCTTTGAATGGTGACTGTAGGTGAAAGAAAATGCTAAAGAATGGAAACAAACATTCTGACCCCTGATTGGTAACTGAAATGAGAAAGCCCAGGGATTAAAGGAATAAAAGTGATTTATAAGACAATTGTTTTTACAATAAGCAACTGGAGTACCGCTCTGGAGAGGTTTCAACAGATGAAGAGGTGATCAACCCTTTGTGTGGAAAAGTCGGCGCCCTAGAAGATGCCTGGTAGCTAAGTGAATAATCTTCAAGCTGTGCTGAAAATTGGGGTGAAAAAAGCTGCGAGTCCCAAATGCTTCAGAAACAATTTCCCAGGCTGTCTTACCTTAGGGGCATGTCGTTCAACAGGGACTAAACAGTCAATTTAGTGAAAGTCAGTCAAATAAAATGTTTGATATTCTCAGGACTAAAAAACCAATTGTGTGACTGAGGTTTTCATTTTTCAAGGCAGTCATTGTAGAAAGGATGTAAATTTTTCAGGTGATTGCTTTTAGAATAACACTGATGTTTAATCTCTGAGTTGTTCTTTCCATTACAGACATCTTGAAACAGAGGAAATAAATGCTGCAGAGTCAAAAACAAGTCTTCGGGGCAAAAACCTGGCTTAGGGTATCACTTAAAAAACATCTCTGCATTTTGCTGCATGTTCTATATTGCTGAATCACAGCTAAATATTTCTTCCCCAAAATATGTTTCTTTAAATGAAAAGAGCTAGAGAAATGCTGATATAATCAAGAAAAGATATTGAATTTAACAAACGTATAGAGGGTGGCCTTCATTCTTAACCCCTACCATTTGATCCAGTTTCTGGCACTTCTGATTATGCCAAGCAGGTTGTCATATGACTAAAAACAACAGAAGTTACTTGTAGATGGCAATAATTCCACCTGTGTATAAGAAGATGAAGAGGTATCTGACAAAGATATTGACCAGTGTAGCAAATATTTGAGAGCTGGCCAATCCATGTCATGTAAATGTACTTGAAATTATATTACATGTAGATATCTAAGTCCATGTTGAAATGTAAAGATTTGCTGATATTTTTGTGAAATACAGTCATTTCTAGTGTATACTCATATTCATCACACACGCTATGTGTATTCTGAAGACATTGATGATGAATGGAAAGCAATATATGTCCAGATACAAACTGATCTTCAAGAAGAGTGGGACTAATTAATCAACACTCTTTTGGCTAAAACAGTCAGCTGCGGCACACTGTTGGTTGGCTGATCACTGTCAAATACAAGGGTTCCCTCATATGATAAGAAATTTGGGAGTGAAGCAGGTTGTCAGCACAGGTTTCTGAGTGGCTTGGAAGTCGAACTGTATGCCATTTATCTTGATAGCTCAAAACCTAGGTCAGTGTTTGGGATACACTAGGCAACGGCACCCCACTCCAGTACTCTTCCCTGGAAAATCCCATGGATGGAGGAGCCTGGTGGGCTGCAGTCCATGGGGTCGCTAAGAGTCGGACACGACTGAGGAACTTCACTTTAACTTTTCACTTTCATGCATTGGAGAAGGAAATGGCAACCCACTCCAGTGTTCTTGCCTGGAGAATCTCAGGGACGGGAGCCTGCTGGGCTGCCGTCTATGGGGTCGCACAGAGTCGAACACGACTGAAGTGACTTAGCAGCAGCAGACACAGTATATAAACACTGCTTATAAATGTTTAGGGGGTAAATCAGTGTGTTTTGAGTTTTAGCAAAGAGTAACATTCACTGCACCTCTCCAGGGCATGAAAGTGTCAAAACAATAAATGACCTCATTTGGCAGGAGAGGAAACAGATAGGCCCACAATTTGACATGTAGTAACTTCATGAGAGATAAACATAGCAGACATGATGTATTTGTCTTCCTGGAAAACCAATGGTTTCCCTTTATATCCAACCCAAAGGGTTCCATTCTTTATACATAGTCCTCAGTGGCCATCTGTGGTAGAGATGAATTTGGTCCACACTAAGTGAGAGAAAAATCACATTTTTGTTTTCTTAAATCAACTTAGTTCAACTGTGACCCACCTTTGAATTCCCACCCATGCTTGACCCCGGCCTCCAGTGCCCACTCCCCCAAGTGTGCATAAACATGTGTGTGCATGTGCATACACACACACACACGGATGAGACTCTGATGAGGCAAAAATAAGAATAAAACCAAGTTCTCATCTTTGGAAAGGTCCTTCTAAGATCCTTCAATTTACTCTCTCCTTTCAAGCATACTTAGTATGGTCCTGTGTGTTTTATAAGCTGCCCTGGGTCACACTTAGGGTGTACGGATTTGGATGGGCCTGCGGAAACGGAGCCCGTCATTTCTGAGGACACTTCACTCTGCCAGTGCTGTCAGGCTGCAGGGCTCGAGTCCTTAACACCAGCAGCCTGTGGTCCTTTCTCCCCTTTTCATTCTGACTTAGCTGTTTCCCTGCTTCCAATCCTCTCCCTCGTTCCTCACCAGCTCTGGCACTCCATTATTGCTAAAGGCTGAGATTTTTTATATAGAACAAAAAAGATTTGGGTTTACTATGGCTTGTGTTTTCTGCCAGGCTAATATCATCCATGCAGCAACAAATTTCAAAGCCTGGATTCTGCCTTGAAACACAGCAAGGAAAAGGCAGAAGTAAAACAAATGTGATTGAATGTCTTAAATGTTGTCTGCTGTAAAACAAAACCAAGGTGTTTTTGGTGAAGTTTTAGGGGATGGTAGATGGATATTTGCAATAATTAAAGTTGGCTAAAAATATAGGTTCATGAAAGATTAATTTTTATACTGTATTTTAATTAGTCTTTATGATTTTGCAAGAGTTACTTTAAATTGACATGTTTTACTCATCTCACCTGAAATTCTAGTGGATGATCTAGTGGCAGGCTTGTGGTGGAATTGTACTCAGTGTGATTTGTGAGGTATGCATCTGTGTGTGTTTCCTTATAAACTCTTACTTGGCAGTATAATTTTTCTCCCCTAGCAGCTTCGCTGCTTTGAGAAATAAATTTAGAACTCAGGTGAGATATCTGCTAAATACAACCACAGAAAGCTTGGAAAACAATTTTTTCTAATATCGGAATCTATCTCCAGTTGGCAGGATTTATCATCATTCTATTTGTAACATGATCCAACCTCTCTATACATCTATACATATTTTTCATATGTGGCATGCTTTATCAAGTATTTTAAACACAAAGAAAGTTTCTTTAAAAACACATATATTAAATCTTTTTCCTAACTGAGATGTTGGTCTAAAGCAATGTTTAAAATTTGTCTAACTTTTATTCTTTTTACAAGATCACTAAGACTTCTCCTTGCCTTGCAATAAAAAAGGACCATTTATAGTAGGTAGGAAAGTGGAAGGATAGATGTATTTTACATTAGGAAAGAGCAAAAAATATATAAGACCCATAGCCACATCACTGTGCTAGGCTAAGTAGTTTGTATAGAGTACATTTTTCTAAAAATTTGGCCACTTTTTTTCTTGAAGGAAAAAAAAAAGCTCAGATAATGTAGTCACTAAACAATCAATTGGATACCTGTTTTCAAGGACAGTCACCCATATACACATATACTATGTTTGCAAGGATTTATCAATTGTTTCCAAAACACTCTGAAACCCAAACACACTCTGGGAATTAGCACTACTCTCAAATGTGTCAAGGGCTCTGCAGTTCCTAATAAGAATCTGGATCACAGGCCATTGTGCATCCCCAGCTGGGCTCAACATCTGCTCTGAATATATAGTTAAGAATTCAGAGTGTAACCCAGAAGGACTAGATCAATTTGACCTCTGTTTTAATGTTCCTGTGTTTAATGTGATTTGTGTTTGAACTCTTTGCTGACTCCACACTTTTTCGTGAAGNCCCAGCTGGGCTCAACATCTGCTCTGAATATATAGTTAAGAATTCAGAGTGTAACCCAGAAGGACTAGATCAATTTGACCTCTGTTTTAATGTTCCTATGTTTAATGTGATTTGTGTTTGAACTCTTTGCTGACTCCACACTTTTTCGTGACGTTCCTGTCTAGTATTGAAGAGAAAAACTGTGTGAGAATCTCTTTTTAATTATTTGTCTCATTTGGTTAACAAGTGCAGTTTGAGAAAGAGTAACAAGTCTTCACAGGTGAGAAGGGTCTCCACTGTGGGCTCTTTTCCTGACTATAAACTTAATTTCTGTTTCTAAAATGGACTCCCAAACTATTCTAGACAAATCTACTTCACTGCATGACTGATGGAAATGTTGGCTGTCTTTGGGGCATGTATTTGGCTGGTTTGACTGGTTATTAAAATAGAAATCCCTGGGTACCCTTAGAATTATTCTAAACCCCCGTTCCCCACCATCCCTTCCACCACCTCCCCTCTAATCCAACTCGGTGACTGGGTCTGCTTTGGTTGTTTTGTGGCCATCCTATCTCGCTGTTGGGCTTCCCTGGTGGCTCAGATGGTCAAAGAATCTGCCTGCAATGCAGGAGACCTGGGTTCGACCCCTGGATTGTGAAGATCCCCTGGAGAAGGGAATGGCTACTCACTCCAGTATTCTGGCCTGGAGAATTTCATGGACTGTATAGTACGTGGGGTTGCAAAGAGTCAGACATGACTGAGTGACTTTCACTTATCTTGCTGGTAAATGTTTTCCACGTTATCTAAGTTCTCAATTATACTTGTTATGATGTGCTTAGAGATCATAAACCAGATTGATGGTAGGGTTACCAGAGGGTAATCTCACTCTTTGTTGAGTGAGCTGCTTTCCATGATGAAGTGAATCTTTTAATCGAAGCAGTGCATTACTTTGAAGACCCTGGTAATGTTATCGTCAGGACAGAGAGGAATTAGAAATTAGATCATTTATCTAATACTCTTCCATCCCCAGATTCTCATGATGAGCCATGAAGCCAGAACTCTCTGCTCTGGTGGGAAACGTGTATGTCGTCTTTCCATCCCACCTTCATATACCTCACCTTCAAATTGGTTTTCTTCATTCAGCTTGCCCTACCTAGGACACCCCATATGTTCACCTTCACAAATTCCTCCCACCCTTTTATACAGTTCCTCCATCCATATGGCTCTGTGCTCATCCTTAGGACTCTGCCTTGGGCATTCAAATGAATTTATTAGCTAAAACCTCACTGCTATTATAATCTTTACTACTATCATGAGAAGAAAAGGCTGGTACCTAGTAAGCTGTCTTTTGACTGTGACATTCTGGGGTCCGCACACCCATCTTTATTAGCCAACCCAAAAGACAGTCTCCAGTGGTGAGTCCCACAGGCCTGGGAGGGATGCTGACTCATAAGAAGCTGGCTGAACCTTGTGGAGCCACCATTACTCATGTCTCCTTCCCATCTGTGCAGTCTTTTTCCAGGAGAAGGAGCAGTTTCCAAAATTGCACTGATATAGCCTGAATGCAGCAGAAGTTTTTACACCATTAGTCAGTGAGTTTAAGAGGCTGCTCACATTGCCTGCTTGCATGGGGCAAGCAAGGAAGAATGAATCAGCTTGCTTTGGTTTTTCAGAATGGTTGGATGGGGTCTCAGATCATCAAGATGTTACAGCACCTTCGTTTTGCTTTGGCTCTGCAGTTACTGCTGGGGAACTGTCTTTAACCCAATTACCCTTCTCTCCGGTCCTCTTAAGTCCAATAAAGATAAACATTATTCAGTGGAATATTATTTTTTAAATGGGTTCAAACAACACAAACTTTAGACTCCATTTCTACTGGCATGATCCGTAAGTCACATGTCACTGCTTAGTACGTGTGTGTGTATGTGCATGCTAAGTCACTTCAGTCGTGTCCGACTCTTTGCAACCCTATGGACCATAACCCACCAGGCTTCTCTTTCCGTGGGATTCTCCAGCAAGAATACTGGAGTGGGTTGCCATGCCCTCTTCTAGGGGATGGATCTTCCTGACCCAGGGATCAAACCTGCATTCTTACGTCTCCTGCACTGGCAGGCGGGTTCTTTACCACTAGCACCACCCGTGAAGTCCCAGTACTTCATACTTCAAATAATTAAAATCTACTCACTATTTGCTCATCTTAATTGATTTAGGAACCCATCATCCCAAACAAAATTTATCTCAGCTTATGGGTTTTTCCATTAGAGAGCTCTGTATTCTGCCTATGTCTGTATTCTAGACAGGTAGTTATACAGTGCAGGGTTCCCGTTCTGAAATTTAAATCATCAGAATATACAGGTTTTCTAAAAATGACCCAAACCACTTGAAGGGGAAACAGTAGCCAAGAGCGTGGGGGTGGAAATGGCAAAGATGTTGCTGGTTTGCAGAAATATCAAGACCATCTGCTATGTCAACAACGTTTCTGCCACAGTCAAAACCAGCTGGTAAGAACAAAGGCTGGGCAGGATGGCAGACCCCAGGATGAGAGAAGTTGGCCCTCCTGACAGGGGAAAGCTTGTTTCAGAAGGAGCTTGACGGTTAGGGGAGGCAGCCAGCAGGAAGCTGCAGGCCCCAACAAGGTCTGCGTTTGCAAACAAAGCGTAGCTCATACCACACTGATGAGGGCCAGTCTGTTTTGGACTCGTCTCAAGAACGCCTTAGTCACACATAGGGCATTTATAGAAGTGAGGCGCAAAGTCACTCACTGGAACGCCTCGTCCGCACCTTAACTGGAGACGTTACGGAGCATCAGTAAACGTGCTTTTCTACTCTTCCTGCAGCTGTCCTGGGAGAATACAAGAAAGTAGGAAAAGAAGGCTGGCCATTGTAGGGCGAAAGGTTGTCTTACGATTATTTTGAGCCATGGTGCATTTACCTATATGAAGAAGTAGCAGTTCAGTGACTCACTGGGGGAAGTGAAGAACGCTCTCCACGAAAACATTCCCTAAACTATGTCTGCACAGAAAACATTCTTATCATCATTTATTTCCTCCTGGTCCTAAATATCCATCCACTTGTCGACAGAAGCTCGTGATTCGGGTTTAATCTAATGGCTTCATAAAGAATGCCAATCATCATTTCAAGGTAGACAGAATATAATGTGACAGAAGTTAAAACAAACATCTGCATTAGATCAGGTGTATTATTGGTGATGGTTGGTGATTTACAGTCTGATAAAGTGGAAAAGATGCGATTCATATGTACTTTGGTTTTGACTCTGTAGAATGCTAGAATTGTTATGATCTTGCCATTCATGAGTCTGATCTTTTATATTATAATAGTAGTTACCCTTATCTTCTTTCAAATCTGAATAAAGATAATAATTACGAATATACTGTAGAGCCTTTACATGTGTGTGTGTTCACAAACACTCCTCTGGCTTTCGATCTAATTATTGACCAGAGCTGTTTTGTTGTATTGTCCTATGTCAATGATTTCTCAAGAAAATTAAGCAAGTGATAATCTCCATTTAGTACATTTTAGATAATCTTCTAAAAACTGAAATGGCTTTTCCTATGTAAACACACAATGGCCTACCCTCCCAATTTTACTTTATTTATACAAAGAATTCTCAGAATCACCACACCAGCCAGTCCCTAAAAAGCTGCCTCAAATAATCTATATGATCACTTTTACTGCAGGCCACATTTACTGTAGTCCAAATGTGAATCTTGCAAAGATATTTTTTTCATGGCAGGTCATAAATATTCTATTTCCCTTTTAGCTAGACTTGTCACTAACAAAGCATTTACAGTCAACATTTGCAAGGTGGCTATCAAAACTGAATTCTGTTCCTCTGTACTAAAGACATTTATGTACTTATAAAAAAACAACTACTCAGATTCATTAAGTACCACTATAAATCTTTCTCCTGAAATGATGATTCTGCTGTCTTCAAGTCTCTGCGGTAGCACAGTGCTCACTTTGCTACAGGAAGACTTTAGCCTGCAGGTAGACTGCTACTGAGATGGCACCGCCTGGTAGATAGAGTGTGAAAAGAATCCACCCACCTCATTCTGCCCCGAGGTCCCAGGCAACCTTGAGCAAGTCATTTGGGCTTTTCTTTGCATCTCAGAATTTCTTTTCACAATGATGGAAAAACCCTCACATCTCCTCTCTTTGCAGCAACCATTCTAACATGGCCTTCATTTCTTCCCATTATATACATTTTTATTACTGTTTTCCTGTTTAAAATCCCTTATGATATGACCATCCAACATTCCTGGGTAACTATGTGATTATATCAGAGAATCAACTACACCCCCAGGGAGTGCTAGTGGTAAAGAATCTTCCGGCTTAAGCACGAGACACAGGAAACAGGGATCGATCCCTGGGTCGAGAAGATCCCCTGGAGGAGGGTGTGCAACCGACTCCAGTATCCTTGCCTGAAGAATCCCATGGACAGAGAAGCCTGGCAAGCTACAGTTAATGGGGTCACAAAGCGCTGGACATGACTGAAATGACTTAGCATGCATGCATGCCCTCCTCCAGGGGATCTTCCTGACCCAGAGATCAAAACAGTGTCTCTTATGTCTCCTGCATTGGCAGGCAGATTCTGGGCCAATGATTCTCCTGGGAAACCCAAAATGTTATGTTTCAGTTTCAGTTCAGTTGCTCAGTCATGTCTGACTCTTTGCGACCCCTTGGACTGCAGCATGCCAGGCTTCCCTTCCAACTCCTGGAATTTACTCAAACTCGTGTCCATTGAGTTGGTGATGCCATCCAACCATCTCACCCTCTGTCATCCCCTCCTCCTGCCTTCAATCTTTACCAGCATCAGGGTCTTTTCCAATGAGTCAGCTCTTTGCTTCAGGTGGCTAAAGTATTGGAGTTTCAGCTTCAGTCCTTCCAATGAACACCCAGGACTGATTTCCTTTAGGATGGACTGGTTGGATCTCCTTGCAGTCCAAGGGACTCTCAAGAGTCTTCTCCAACACCACAGTTCAAAAGCATCAATTCTTCAGCACTCAGCTTTCTTTATAGTTCAGCTCTCACATCCATACATAATTACTGGGAAAACCATAGCTTTGACTATACAGACCTTTGTTAATGTCTCTGCTTTTTAATGTGCTGTCTAGTTTGGTCATAGCTTTTCTTCCAAGGAGCAAATGTCTTTTAATTTGATAGCTGCAGTCACCCTCTGCAGTGTTTTGGAGCCTTCAAAATTAATTCTGTCACTGTTTCCATTGTTTCTCCACCTATTTGCCACGAAGTGATGGGTCCTGATGCCATGATCTTCATTTTCTGAGTGTTGAGTTTTAAGCCAACTTTTTCATTCTCCTCTTTCACTTTCATCAAGAGGCTCTTTAGTTCTTCTTTGCTTTCTGTCATCTGCATAATCTGAGGTTATTGATATTTCTCCTGACAATCTTGATTCCAGCCTGTGCTTCGTCCAGTCCAGCATTTCTCATGATGTACTCTACAAAGAAGTTAAATAAGCAGGGTGACAATATACAGCCTTGACATACTCCTTTCCCGATTCGGAACCATGTTCAGTTATTCCATGTTCAGTTCTAACTGTTGCTTCTTGATCTGCATACAGATTTCTCAGGGGGGTGCTCCCATGGAAATGTTATGTATCACAAACTATATTCTCTTCATGGACTTCTTTTTTTCATATCTGCTCCATGCCCTTTCCCCAGTCTTTGATACAGTCCAAATTTGTTTTTAATATTTCAAAGTTCCTAAACAAAAGAAAGGGCTGCCTGTTGCTGAGTTCTAGCATATGGGAGATGATTTATTCATTTAGCAAACATGCAATCCATAACAGAGTTGAAGGACTGTTGGACAAATACAAGACAAAGGAGAGTTTCAATAAGACAAATTTTGATTCAGCATCAGTGTTTTTCTTCCCATGGAGACTTGCTTACATGTGAAATGTGTAGGATAGAGAGCACTGCATTGCTAGAAGAAGGCTATGTGCTGAAAAGGAAAGGTATTCTGGGTACAAATAGAAGTTGCATATGGCTACCCTAGATGCACAGGCTGAGCCAGCAAAATTACTGGCTTCTCCAATACAACTGTCAGAACAGGAATGATGGAATCAAGAGGTGATACCAGTGAGCGCTGTTCAGCTATTGGGAAGGAGGTTCCCAGGCTATGATGTGAAATCAGGGTTCAAGGTTTCATAACATCAGCCCATCCTCAGCAGCACCCTAAGCAGTGGCTAGAGAACCTCACCACCACCATTGCCCAAACTCTCAGTAAAACGGAGGGCTTCCCCAGTGGCCCTAGGTAAGGAATCTACCTGCCAATGCAAGAGATGCAAGAGGTGCAGGTTCAATCCCTGGGTCAGGAAGATACCCTGGAGTAGGAAATGGCAACACATTCCAGTATTCTTTCCTGGAAAATTCCATGGACAGAGGATGGGCTACAGTCCAGTTTGACTCATTTCAGTCACTCAGTCATGTCCGACTCTTTATAACCCCGTGGACCTCAGCACGCCAGGCTTCCCTGTCCATCACCAACTCCTGGAGCTTGCTCAAACTTATGTCCATCGAGTCGGTGATGCCATCCAACCATCTCATCCTCTGTCATCCCCTTCTCCTCCTGCCTTCAATCTTTCCCAGCATCAGAGTCTTTTCCAATGAGTCAGTTCTTTGCATCAGGTGGCCAAAATATTGGAGCTTCAGCTTCAGCATCAGTCTTTGCAATGAATATTTAGGACTGATTTCCTTTAGGGTTGACTGGTTTGATCTCCTTGCAGTTTAAGNTATCTAGGTTGGTCATAACTTTCCTACCAAGGAGCAAGCGTCTTTTGATTTCATGGCTGCAATCACCATCTACAGTGACCATCTGCAGTGATTCAGTCCATGGGTTAACAAAAAGTAGGACATGACTGAGCATGCATAAGATCTGTAAAAAGGGTGCCTAGAAATGAGGATAGTATTTGCCTTAACATAGCTGGGTTTTGGTCCTGTCCTAGGTTTAGAAAGAAACTGAGATTCTGTGCAGAATAACCATGCAGACTACTGAGAAAATACAAAGAAATAAGAAGCGGAGCCTAACATCCAGGGGGTGATCTCGCACACACAGTCAGGTCATGTTATTTTCCTACTGGACATCAACAATCTCACAGAATACCAATTTCAGACAAAGTTACTCTGAGACCAAGATAAGTGAGACAAAACAAGCCTACTTCATAATCTTGTCTAAGTACAGATATAATTGAGGTTACTCTATCACTTATAAAATACCAAACTCCTTTTTTCTTTGCCAAAATGAATGGCTGCCATTTCTTTACCATTCTGCCATCTCTATAGATAAGATTTCTTGATAACTGATTATAAAATTCACCCTGCTTTTTAACAGCATCCAATCTAGAGTGAACTCTTGCTTTCTTAGATCCTCCTTCAGATCGCTCAAAGCCCAGGTCCTCTAAGAGGACTTTCCTAATGCCCTCTTACAGAGACAGCCCATGGTTTCCTATGGGGTGTGTTCCCTTCACCGAAACAAGTCAAAAACCCAACTTGTCCAATGACAGCTGTGCTCCTGGAGGTCTCTGGCTGGAGGGACTGAACAGAAGCCCAGTTCTAAGGAATCAGCAAACATTTAGAGGACGGGCATTATTAAAGCTGTAACACGTTTGGAGTTACACAAGCAGCTGAGGTTGGCCTCAGGGCCCTGGATCTTGGAACTCGTTCTCACCACAAGTGAATTCCAAACCACTCCAGAAAGTAGAGCTGGTGTCACAGTCCTGGCTGGAAGTGAGCTCTTTAGGGTAACAAGAAAAACTACTTGAATCTGCAGTAGGGAGTTCAGGAAAGAAGCAGAGAGGGAAGGAAGAGGCACTATTTAATGAGCTGAGCTGTGTTTGCAATACTTGAAAAGCTGTGAAATGTTATAGACCAGGGCCATTGAACTGTCAAATCCATCAACCATCCAGAGATACGTTGAAGAAAAGCAAAGATAACGATAATTCCGTTGCTAGAATCTAGGAAAATCTTTTTTAAAAAGTGTAGCTGTGAGGCCATTTATACCACATCCTTTTAACTTAGTTTGTGCTGCCTTGCTTTCACTCTCTTTCACACACACACACACACACACACACACACACAT